>JAOCNB020457073.1:0-14944 GCA_026546465.2 Palythoa caribaeorum
TAATTCAAAATTTTTAATATAGTTCGAAAGCCCGTTCTATAAGCTTTAATTTGATATATGGGTTTAGGTATCTACGGCTCAAAACAGATGCGCTGTATCGTTTTGACGCAAAACACCCATGAAGGTATACGGTAACCTTAATACCTTTTTTCAAAGATTCTTTCACACTGTATGGGATGACATACGGTTTTGAACGTCCTGACTCATCAGAGGTAAGTTTCAATTAACTCGTGCTCTATTAGTATTATGTCAGTGTTTCCTGGTAAGTCCGAAAATACATGTTTGTAAGTTCATGTGGACTAATCCCTCGTGATGCGTTCTCTGTTTTGTGGTCAGCCGCGAGTCAAAAGAAATGTTTCATACTGTTTAACAGTACACCAAGCTCTAAATCGTCATCATTAGCAGCGTCGTCAGCTTCACTCTCACTGCCCTCAATGATAGATGCCCCGGCCACACACAGCGCGTATTTCCGTCTGGCTTCATTTTCTTTGTGCATTCCAGGTTTCCAGTCAATATATTTTTTCAAGCATGCTTGCATGGAATGTTTTCACTATATTTTCAACTTTTATGCCATATTCATTAGCTCCCATAATCCTCTCCACTACGAATGGACCTTTCTACTGCATTAATAACTTAAACTTTATTAGCAACATTGAACTTGCGGTATTTTACCTTTTCGTCGTATCTGGCCGGATTGTGACCGATTCAGTTCCTCTTAGGCAATTTTACCGGTTTCTTCCAATTTTTAGCGAACATCGAGTACTACTGATAGCTTGTTTTTACGTTATTTTTTTGAGACTCTTTGGTCCATGATTCCTTCAGAGTATGAATGAGATCTCACATAGTTCGGCCGTATGTGCATCAACTCAAAAGGAGTGAAACCTGTTGTTTCCTGTTTAACTTCACGATAAGCGAACAACAGGGGGTTAATACACCATTGCTGCGGTTGCTCGCTGCACATTCTCGTCAACATCCTTTTCAATGTTCCATTTAACTTGTCTGTCAGACTATTATGTATTGGATGATATGAAGATTTTGCCAGTTGGCTCTTACTTAACAACCTTGACACTTCTTTCATGCTATCTGAAATAAACTGAGTTCCTAAGTCAGTCAAGATCATCTCTGGTATGGCCCATCTGCTATAGATGTCTACTAAACTTCTGCGACTTCTTTAGTTCCAATAAATTTCAACGGTTATGCATGCGTCGAAATATCTGGTGGCATAATCGACTAGGGTTAAAATCTAGCTGTGGCCTGCTTCGCTTGTTGGGTGGATTGGCAAAATCAAATCAACGGCTACGCTTTAAATGGCGTATCTACAAGGGGCATCTTATCCAACGTTACTTTTGTGATCTTTCCTTTTGCAATTGTCTTCTGACAAATATCACAGGATTGACAAATTTGATATACGTCTCCATGAATACCAGGCCGGTAGAGGTGTTCATATTTCTCTCCAGGCCGGGTTTTCTTTAACCCTAACTGTCCACTCATCGTAGAACCATGAGTCATTTCCATAAACGTACGGCAAAGAATCTCCAGCACGCGAACTTGACGTAGGGATTCATCATTATTCACATCGAGGCTTTGATACAACGCATGTAGAACTGCTCCTTTATTTTCAAAGCACACTTTATGGTTTCCCTTTTGTTTGACGCCACCTATTTTGCTAAACGTCTTCAGTGAGTTATCTTGTTGCTGAAGCCTGATGAGTTCATCCATCGTGGCTTCATCGCCTGGCTCAAGTACTTCAGTGGTTTCATGGATTGTCCTGCCTTCTTCCTTGCGATCTGGTGGTCACTGCTGCAGTTATATGCCAATCAGAATCGGGGTCATTTAGTTATCTTGTACCCTCGACGTTTACAATTATAAGATCGTATATTGCATCCGGAAAATACTGCGCCTCCACAACTCCTTTCAGATAAGGCGTATCAATCTGCACCTTCACGAGTGGTAGTTCACAAATTGTCTTGTCCATCAATAGGATAAATCGCTTCTTTCCAGTAAATTGATCATTTCGTACTAAATCCCTCATAACATTTCCACTACATCAGGTGTCCCTTGGCGTCTTCACTACAGTTTCTCCGACTGTCCCGTCTACTACTGGTATTTTTTAATCAATGTTCGCAGTTAAACCTTCACTAATCTTCATAATTGTCAATTTTTTTTCCTTTCTTAAGTGCCAATTGGTCTTTTTTAATGCAAGAATTCAAGTCGTCTTCGACTTCTTTGTCTGCGCTGCACAATGTGCCCCTCTTTTTGGATGTTCTTCTTGGGCTAAAAACCATTACAATTGTCAGTAAGATATCGAAAACGATCGCATAAAAAGCACTTTTTAAAGCGGTTTCAAAAGTGCTCACTTCATCATCAGTGTGTTGAGCTCAACCCAGTGCCACGGACAGTATGACATGATAGTATATGTGAACAGACAGGGGATAATCAGTTGAAATTGTTTCCTAATCAGGCCCGTATGCAGAGGGAGTGCGTTGGATGTGTCTGATTTTTTCGTATTATCTTCTAGGCAGCCTCAGCCGAGCCTCACGACGCTGGATCCAATCCTTTTTGTTCTTCATACATGCGGAGAGCTCAGCTGAGGTTGTCGCGCCGGTGTCACTCTTTAAAGTGTCCAGGAAGTTGTTTGCTGGTCTTCCCGGCTTTCGCCAGTCATGGCATGGCTCCCATAGTACAAGCTGGCTGGCAGGAAGCTCCTTGTGGCGATAGAAATGGCCGGCAATGCCAAGCCTTCTCGAGGCGATGTGGTCTGTAATGCGCGGCAGGTCCTCATAGGGAATGGTGTTGGGAACATGGTCCCGCCGACTGATGTTTACAGCAGACCGGAGCATTCTAGTATATACTTCTCCATCGTTGTATTGAGTAGCCAGCACTCGCTACCGCACAGGAGAATGGACTCCACTGTCGTGCGGAAGAACCTGATCTTGAGTTCTCTTGACAGCTCTGACCTCCATATGACAGACATTCCATTAAGCGCTTTCCAAGCCATTACCTTCCGCACCTTTATGTCTTTGTTTGTGTTTTTGATCCATGAGCATAGGTATTTGTATTTGTCAACAGTCTCCAATGCCAACCCGTTCACTGATTGAAGTGCTGTCAAAGGCAAATTCATTGAAATCACTTCGGTCTTCTTTGCGTTTGACACAAGACCAATTTTAAGATATTCCCTCTCGACCAGCGCTAGCAATGCTTAAGCCAAATTAATGTCATCAGAAAGAAGGACAATATCGACGGCAATGTCGAGGTCCACTTGTGCTTTCGCAGGATGCCTGCTTGATTTTCGTGGAGACATTGTTAATCCAAGCTCAGACTCCCTTCCATCAATGGCATTTCTTAGAGTGTAGTCTAGCACGATGACGAACAGATAAGGGGCTAAAGTGTCACCCTGGAGGACACCTGCAATGATTTCAAACTTATCAGTGTCACCATCTTCAGTCTCAACCTTAGCACGTGTGTCAGAGTACATTGCCTTGATAGCGTTCAGAAGCCTTGGTGGAATATCGTAGGCCTTGAGTATCCTGAACATCATGGCGCGATCGACCGATAGTAAAAAGCCTTCTTAAAGTCGAGAAATACCAAAACAGCAGTTAGGTTATTTCTCTGGACCTCCTCAAAAATTCGTCGGAGAGCTAGAATGTGGCTTGCTGTGGACCTCTTCTGCCGAAACCCACTTTGTTTGTAATGGAGGTGTGGTTCGATGGGATCGCGGATACGGTTAAGCATCATCCAGTTGTAAGTCTTTGCAACGATGGATGTTAGGCTGATCCCTCGATAATTATCGGTAGAAGAGAGGTTACCCGATTGAGGTATAGGTATGATGTTGGCTAGAGACCATTGCTCGGGTTTGCCTTTGTTTATCAAGGCCCTCCGGAGGGATGTTATCGGGGCCGACATTTTTCCCAAGCTTGATGGTATTCCTCTGCTGCGAAGTGGCCAGTGCCAATATAAAGGTCGGAGAGAACCACGGGGATATCTCGGTGGTGATTGTCAACTCCAGATGCTGGGAGATTTCCAAGCAGGTTCCTAAAGTGGTGGTACCACTTATTGATCCGTTCTTTAGGACAGTTGCCACCTATTTTTCTGATGCTGATTCTTCGCAGCCACTTATTTCTTTGGTGTGCCCGTTCCACTTGTTGAATTTTCTCCTCAATGTCGTTCTCTTGGAGGCGGTCATAAACGTCAAACAGAGAGCTCCTGGCCCTGCTTATTTCTTGCTCGTCAGACGATGCTTCGAGTGCTCTTTTTAGCTTTTCCCTCGCGTTGACATCATCGGGGTGCATTGATTGCGTCAATTTTTGAGTTTTCTTGTTCTTAGGTACGCACGATTCTATAGCTTTTTCGTTGGCCATAAAAAATTGCTAATAGTGTATGAAGGGTTATCCTTGTGAGCTAGGGCCTGAAAGTGATTCCGGACCTCTATGGTGTATAACGATTGCACAATACGGCTCGCTGCATCCCTCCTATCATAGGTGGGATGACTTTTGAGACACTGTGGAGCTCTCAGGCTCAGACGGAATCTCATCCCAACTACCCGATGGTCCAAGCTAATACCGTAAGCTTGTGCATTAAGCACGCTGTTCCGTCATTTCGAGCGCACTAGTATGTAGTCTAGTTGACACTTTGTTCCAATAGACCGATCTTTGAAGGTCCATTGCTTTCCGGGACGCTTCATGAGACATGTGTTAGCAGCGAGTAAGTTGTACTCAGAGAGTAGGTCAGCAAGATGCTCGCCGTTTCGATTAAGAACAATGAGCCTCGGCAAAATTTACTGGTTCTTATAAAAGAAGCGTGTAACCAAATTCATTCACTAGCAAAAAATGAGCTTAACTTTTATTCCATTTGTGCGTTCTGTTTTATGTTATGTGGCGAGTCAACCACACAATTTGAATTTGCAACTTCTTTCTGTGTTTTCTTAACTAACACAGTGAGTCACTGTAATTACACACTTGCCTGTATCGAGGAAATAGATAAATTTAGTTTTTAGGAGGTTGTCTGTCACCCTCTTCTGCAAAATTAAAAAGCAACATATTTTGCTGAGGCTTGTGAATGGCGGCGATTTTTTAAATATTTTTTTGTCTACATTTAGCTTAGCCCAGCTAGCCTCGTTTTAGGCAACATATTCTTTTGAAAGTTTAGCTCAAGAACGAGGCGAGAAGCTGCTAATTTGAATGTAGACAAAAGACCACCGTGGCCTCGGCTTCAGTTCGGGGACTGGGGGCGACTTCGATGTGAAAGCAACAGTTTCATGCGGTTCGTACAGGCCTTGAGATATTTGATGATTGTCTGCGAATCGCACGCGAACTGTTTGTTGTTGTGAGTTCCTGAAGTTGTCTTTCACCCCAAATTCGGCGCCCAGTCCTTAACCTTGAACCGAGGCGCCGTGGTTCGTAGAAGAGTTGAATTCATGATATATGCGTTAGTGGACAAGCGTGAGGTCAAGATGTCTGGATATTGGCCAAGTTCTTTTTTTGAGTTATTATGGACCGAGAGTAAGTGACTTTTTTAAAAAATATTGCCAAAACTTTACGACATATGTAAGTAATACCGCTCTGTATAAAAAATATATATGTATATTTATACAAAAATAACATAATAGTTATAATAATAAAATAAAATAAAAGTAATAACATTCATAATTACAATAATATTAATGATAACAATTCAGTGTAGTCAATAGAATGTATTATGTAGTCATTTAGAAGAAAAGTCACTTATTTTCTTCACACATCTAAACACATGTTTTGAAACGACGGCTAGAAATTCGCGGTCATTGTTTTTGAATAATATTTCTAATTTTTGTGTTAAGTTTAATTTATCAAAATCAATATTTTTAACAACCAAAAGCCATAATTTCAACGAATTTCTTTCCTTATTCTTAGTTTTAGGGTCAGTTCCTTTCCAAATGATATGTTTTTAACTGATATAAGATAATTTTCAGGTTCATAATTTGACTTAATTTCCCTATAGATACTTAATTTTTCAGAATTCTTAGTTTTTCTCACCATATGGTGATGTATTTATCTAGTAGCTGCTTAAAACCATCCCTATAATATTAAAATTGGATGGGTACAATATATGTCAGTTTTTGATCTACCAATTTTGCCAATAATCCTCGAATGTATGAATGAAAACTTTTATGTCCAGTATCATTTAGGATTTTAGACATAATGAAGGCTTGTTTCAAAAGATTATTATCTTCTAAGGAGTCTAAGCGAATCCAGTATTTAAGTATTTTTGTATCAATATCTATCTTAATTGGGAAGCGGCCCATTTCCGCTAGACAACCGAAGTTAAAGGCCTTTTTGTTTACTCCACAACAAAGGTTTTACAGAAATGTAAATGTGTTCTCTCTATAATATGTATGTCCTAATAACCATAATCATCTTTTAATGATGCTCCCTATACTTCAGATCCATATATACAAGCAAAAGGACGTAAAGAGGTTGTTTGCGATTGTGCCAGTGGAAGCTTTTCTATTGATAACTTTTTCCTTAAGGCAGCTAGTGCATTTTTGGCCTTAAAACTTAAGATATCAGTTCTCTTCGTAAAGTCACCGGAACCAGAGATTTTAATTCCGAGGTAAGTATAATGAGAAACATTTTCAAAAGGGTCGTCATTGTATTTGAAGGTGTACCTATTTGCTTGTTTATTTTTCTTTTGGAAAACCATTGTTTTGGTTTTACTTTACTGAAAGACCCCATTTTGAACAGAATTCTGAAAAAATATCAAGACTATTTTGTTAGCCGACTGCAGTTTGTGACAAAATTATTAAGTCATCTGCATATATATTAAACAGCTTAGCTTTTCGCCGTTTGGTAAAATGAAAGGATTTACACATTCATTTTCTAATAGTTTTTGTATTTCATTTATACGGACTTACAACGAATTTAAATTTATAATGGCTCAAGTATACGAATAGAATGACTAGGACTAGACTAAGTATTTCCCAACGCACAAATTGTTTCATCTATCAGGCGCCATCTGGTATCACTATCAGAAATGGCTCTCTTGTTATAAGATTGCTTTTCTCTTGTTTGTATTTCTTGCTTTATTATTTCATACTTTGCTATTGCCGCTGTTTCATATGTTTGCGGTTACCGTCTATGTATTATTGTATTTGTTTGTAAGTGAAGCTACAAAAACAATATCAACACTGTAATACCTCCAAAGCTTTTTGTTCTTTCTCATCTCATTAATAATAACGTGCTACACAAAAGGACTCCCATAGCTCTTCAGTTTAAATTAACGTTTATAATACTTTTGTAAAACAAAAACGTAAAGGTTTTTTATTAAGTGCTGTTCTCGAAGAAGATGATTTTTAGCGGATAAGACTTTGTACGGCCAAACACGTGATCAAAACTAAGTTGGTTAATAAAAAGCCGTTTATTCGGCTGCGATTAATTGAAATGATTTTTCAGGTCATGAGCAAACTGTAAAAGTGCGGCTTTCTTATCCTTGATGAAATTAACCAACAGCCTTGGCCGCATGTTGGGATCATAGACATTTTAATTTAAAAATGCTTTATTGCCGTGTGGAAAATTCTGTGTTGGTTTTGCGCAATACTCAAAAGACATTAAAAGAGGTATACCGGCAAATGCTGTTAAAGTCATGTATAATTAAAAAGTATGATAATGTTTAAGTATGCTAATATTTTTATAATCACTTTAATTTTTAACTACAACCTCAAGAATTGTGTTAGCTTCAAAACCTTCCCGTATTTATACGCAACGGCGAGTTTTATTAGATGAATTCTTCAGTTAAAGAAAACGTATGAAGGAATTTGGGTAAGCGTTTTTCTCAATGATAACATCTTTTCTGCTGACATTTGATATTCATTTCATATACTTGATGCTTGTGTAATATGGTTATTCTTCATACATGAATGTCAGTGTTTTGCTGGAAACTAAAACATTCGTGGTGTTTCAAAACGGTTCCGCTGCTCTCGAATGTGCCGGAATTCGCGCTCGTTTTTTTCCCACCTTTCCACGCTTGCTTGCGGTCGTTTTCCCGCCATTTTATGTTTGCCCGTTCTTCCAAACGATGACTCTATCAAATCTCTCCAGATGGTGGATACCAAATGAAAAAAGAAAAGGAAAGAAAATATTGTTGAATCAGAAAGGGCCAGAGTTACTAGTTAGAGTTACAGATCAGGTTTGATTTCGATCGAAAATTAACGTTTATGAAAAGGGCGTCTTTTGGGAATGTGATGATTTATTTAAGCTTGCTTTTGAGCTCATCCCTGTAAAATAAGTACGATCCCAAACATTCTATTTAAAAGAGTCTTTTGTTTAAAAATACGAAGTCAGTTATGATAACAGTTTGTGGCAAGCTGTTGAGGTCGACATATATGGCGCTACTAGGTTTTTTTTGTTTTTGTTTTTTGCCAAGCAACAAGAAATAAAAATAATTGGGGGGCAGCCTAAATGCGACATTGCAGCTATTTTGAAATGCGGACGCTGATTATGATCAGGGATATCTTTATTAGGCCTTATTGCTGTCCATTTTTGATGGAGCATTTTAGTTTCAGCAATTAAACAAGATAAGTTAATGATATTTAATACCTTTCGGGTAACTAGTGCACAATGTGGTCTCAACCGCCGCCTTCGGGAACTGAACAAATCACAAAGCCATTGTGCGAATTAATATTACTTCTGAATTTCGGTTTCTTTTCTAAATCTGAAACGTCAAGAAATTTAAAAAATTTGACTATCAATTGATAGAAAAAGCTACCAGTATATACTCTATATGAATTATTCTTATTATTTCAGTCTCGCTGTTGACACTGGCGGTTTTATTGAAGTGGTCAACTGCTTTGGAGAATAACATAATACTTGACTATACTGCAAAACACCGATAACATTTTTTTAAAAACAATTAATAATTAATTTGTTTCTAAACTGTCGTATTTACAAGACAGCAGGTGAAGACCATTTGATATCAACAGTTTAATTAGGAAAAGTGTTTTCCCAATCAATAATTTATTCTCTCCAAAAACTCTGAGAACTGAGAAGCCCCGCGCTGGAGAGAATCTTGATAAAATATCGTATTGTATTGTATGTTTTACAATTCAAACTATGCTATTTATACTGTTGACACGGATCTATTGTGGTTGAAAAACTAGTTGGCCTCAATTTGCCGTAGAAACTTTAAAATCATTTGACAATCATTATCATGAACTGGGGTTTTTGTTATTATTTTTGCATTTATATAAAATCTAAGTAAATTTGTAAAACTGCCGAGTTTACTTTTCGGTGTTTTTTCTGACTGTTAACACGATTCATAATTTACCCTAATTACGAGTGCTAAAACCGGACGAATAATGCTGAAAACCATATTACTTCTGTTCTTAAAGAAAAAGTATAAATTAGGAGCATTTTATTTTAGTTTTACTCAACTTGTCCGGCAGCAATTTAATGAACTTGCCATGGAAAATTGAGAAATCAGTTGTTTTTGAGTAGATTTTAAGGAGAAGTTCATTGCTTTATTGCTTCATATAGAGTGCATTAACTTTTTTCTTCCAGGTAGTTGTTTCAAAATACGCCTGTTACACGCTTTTTTCTTATTTAAGAACAACTTTATAAGCACAAGGAGGCGTTTTTGTGGTGGAAAATTGACTAAAACTTAGCGATACAGCATAAAACAAAAAAAAATACTGTTAAGACTGCTCAACAAATAATGAAAGTTAGTTAGCCTCTAAATTCAGCCGCACAATACCTGTGTGACACAAGGCGTTTCATCTTCCAATACCTTGTTTTACTTTGTTTTTTCTTCAATAAAAACCGCTCAAAGGAATAAGAACAAATTGAAGTCGAAGTCGCCAAAAAATTGAGCACAATGAGCCTCGGCGAAATTTGTTGGTTCTTATAATTTTTTTTGTAAGAACAACTTTTATATAAGAACAACGAGACTCAAATTTGCCAAAATTTAAGAACAATTTAAGAACAAGCTTCGGCTGAGGCTTGATAACTAGAAAAGTTTTTGCGGCTAGAAAATTGACTGAAACATGGCGATACAGCATGAAATATAAAAAGATTCACTGTAAAGACTACTTGACAAACAATAAAGGTAGTTCGCCCTTAAATTTAGCCATACAATACATGTGTGGCGCAAGGTGTTTCATTTTCCAATACCTTGTTTTATTTTGTTTTGTCTTCAATAAAAACCGATCACAAAAATAAGAACAAATTAAGAACAAATTGAGGTTGAAGTCGTCAAACTGAAATTGAGAACAATGAGCCTCGGCAAAATTCCTATAAAAAAGCCTGTAGTGGTTTAAATATTCCTTCATTTGAAATAAATGAAATTGTATTTAAACTGCCGCTGTGAACAGGTGGTGAGGATGTATGGGTGTGTATGTGTGTGCGTGCGTGCGTGTGTGTGTGTATGTGTGTGTGTGTGTGTGTGTGTGTATGTGTGTGTGTGTGTGTGTGTGTGTGTATGTGTGTGTGTGTGTGTGTGTGTGTGTGTGTGTGTGTGTGTGTGTGTGTGTGTGTGTGTGTGTGTTTGTGTGTGTGTTTGTGTGTGTGTGTGTATGTGTGTGTGTGTGTGTGTGTGTGTGTGGGAGGAAGGAAGGGTTGGGGAGAGGGAAGGGGGATTAGAAGGAAATAAAGTTAAAGCCAGCTGAAAATACAAAATTTAGTTATTCCTAAATCTAAATCAATGTATGTACATACATGTATGTATGATTGCCAAATTATTGGCTTTATTAAAAAGCTTTTATCAAGACAACTGATGGGCCGTTAATAAAGCGGTTAAAGTTGTTTGATATGTGAGCTTAAGAATTTACAAATATAAAAATATATTATGCATATTATTATGAAACGTAAAAAACAACAGTTGTTAAAGATAAATGTACTCTTCTTCATTGAAACCTGAGGTCTAAAAGTATTAATGCTTCTTTTTCTCTAAATATCCCAATCTTCTGAACTTGCACAATCAATTAAAGCCAATCTAACATCATTTAGCCACCACCTCCAAATTAAGTGAATGCTGATAAATTTTATCATCCTCATCCCTAAACTAAAGATGATATTACGCGTGGCAATTTTTTGTACAATTTGTTTTGCAGCGGCCATAGCGAGACGACACGACGCAATGGCTCCTCCAGCTTGAAATTTGTTGTTCAGTGCGAAATGTAGCACTGGATTTTACTTTCGGCAAAGATGTCTGTAAATTTTCTCGTAATAATTTCAGCGTTGCACGGGGCTCGTACAATTTGTGTACCATGACTATGAACCTTTTAGTTTTATAGAAACCGGTACACAAGTATGCATATGTTTATTCCATTCGCAATTTGTGACCATCAACTAATCGCTGCCTAAACTTTGTGAAACTTAATAATGTTTGTGTTTGTATGTTTATGCATTTGTGCGACCTTGAACTGAGACTGAAAATTTCAATGACTTGCCCTCAGGCCATTTCAAACGTCAAACTTGTTCATTCTCTTTATTTTATAACAGAGCAGTCGATCTTTGTGCAGAAACCATGTACGCAAGTTTGTTTCAAAATAAAAATAAAGCACCCAGATAATTCCCTTCTGATATTTGAATATGCAACCGAAATTCCTCCTTTTCCATAGAAATAGTTAATGATTACTGTTTTGTTTCATTAATACGCGTACTCACTAAATGCATCAATAATTTATTATCGGAGAAGTAATAGCGATCTTCATGCTTTTTAAGTTGTTTGTCAATAGAAAATAGGCATATGCGCCCATCAGTCTATATACAAACAATAGTTTTAATATTGCTATAGAATAACAATTTTAAGGTTTCACGGTCATACTGTACGCAAGTACAAGCATTTATCTGCAAAAAGGTTGCCAAGCACTTTGTAAGGGTTTTAAACATTTTTAAAAAAGGTGGCCAATTATTTTATGAATATTTAAAACTGCTCTAGGAGTTTTCAAAACTGTGGCAAGCATGGTCACTGAAATGGAACCGCGCGGTTCCATCATGATCCAATCAAAAACCACTGAAAATGTAGCAGGTGTTTCACTCGTGCTTCGGGCTAATTACTTTGATTATTATTCTGTTAACAGGGACTGTGTTGTTATTGCTTCCTGCAGTGAGCTATTCTTTACTTGGTACAAACGGAATTCGAACAAAAACGTGTAGTAGAAAGTTATTTGTTGGAGTAAACACGTTTTAACTTTTACTGCGCTCTGTTTCTTCAAATATGGTATCGTTGATATCAAACCGCACGTTGACTAACGGCACTGAACCTGTTTCTGAGAGTCATAAAGCTGTTATATTGACTGTGTTGTATTCTGGCATTTTTGTATTGAGCATTTGTGGAAACGGCGCTATGTTAGCAGTTCTGTATAAACGATTTCGACGAAAATCTCCCAGTGATTTTCTCCTTCTTAATATGGTAATCTCGGAGACCACCGTGGTTGGAATATGTGTTCCAATTGATCTGATATTACACCAGACAAACGAAAAATGGATATTTGGAAAAGTGCTTTGCAAAATCATTTGGCCACTGCAGACATTACCGTATGGCGTGCTAGTGTGGACATTGATGCTTATTAGTATTGAGAGATTTAAAATTGTTGCCTTCCCATTGAGAAAGAAATCCAGCTGGAAAAAGCATATCTTCATTGTGGTATTGACGTGGCTGTTTTCGTCGTTGACAGTGACGCCATTAGCAACAACCTTAAAAATGAAAGATGGAAGTTGCATGGAAACTTGGAGCTTAACATATAAGCGTGCCTACACGTTATTCCTCTTCATATCTCAATACGCAATACCCCTGATCATCATTGCTGTATGTTACACTGTCATTGGCTACAAGATGCAACAGACAAGCAAGGAAATGAAACAGCATATTTCTGGACGAAACAGGGCGTTGTCTAGGCGTTCAAGACGCCAGAAACTTCTCGTTCGTATGATTGCACTATTTGTGGTTGTCTTCGCAATTTGTATGCTACCGCATCACGTGGTCTGGCTCTTGAGCGATTTTGGGCTCATTCAGACGAGTGAAGATTTTCTGACGTTTGCTTACGTGTTCACATTTACTAGTACGTTGGCGAATCCCGTTATATACTTTACTCACAACTCTGGGTTTAAGAAAGATTTGATGAAAATATTCTGTTCTTGTTCTGAAGGATTTGCAGCAAACAACGGATCATACGGGGCGGTGACGTCGGCATCACGTTTTTCGACTGTAGTCTAGTTGAGTTCATAGAGAACGCCATTTCCAAAACTAAAAATGCCTGATAAAAAACAAAAAATTGTTGATTTTAAAGAGCAGTTAGGGGTCGTTCACAATTTTCGACGTTTTCACAAGCGTACAAAACGTACGTTTTTGTAACATTCAGACTTGAAGTTTTGATGTTATACCGTCACAATCCCCTATACTGACAATAAATAATACAACAAGAAACTTTTCCTCCTTGCTTTACTGACACTTTAAAGCTCATATAAAGTTAATTTAACATGTTGAGGACGTAATGTGTTGTGCGACATCAGCTCAGACCAGTTACTCGTTTGCCCAGGTCAATTTCCCATTCCTTCTGAATCATGACACAATGTTTCAATAAAAACGTTTCAGAACAGGGTTAATTATTGCAAAACATTACTTATTTGCGTTCATTTTTAAAACCCATGAAAGCAAAACATATCGAGACTTTTTCTGAACTCAAAAGCGTACATTGGCCGTATTTACTCAGAAAGACGAATTATTCGTCTGTATAAACACGGAGACGAACTAAACAGACTCACTTTAGTTCGTCTCTTTAGTGCGTCTTTTCGACGCACTAAACAGACGAATTATTCGTCTTAGACGTATAATTCGTCTGTGTAAATACGAGACGCATTAAACAGACGAACTAAAATGGGTCCCGTGTTTAGCCAGGCCAGTTGAATAATTCGTCTGAGACGAATAATTTGTCTTTCTGAGTAAATACGGCCATTTTTATCACATACATTTTAACCATAATGCCTGGTGACGACAGTTTTATCTTTAGTTGGCATTTTTTAAATACTTTTTCTCACAGTCTGTGCATCAGCCAGGGGTTTTAAAAACTTCAGTTCCGTTTAAATTCTTTCTCTACGGCACATTGGGAACCTTAAGAAACCTTTCGTGGACGGCAACGCCAACGACGATGGCTCAGAAAACTAAAATATATTATATATTTCCTCTTTACTTCTATCTGCAGTTCAATGGCGTTTAGTTTTCTCCGTTTAAGCCCCAAGCACGACAAATGACGTGTTGGTAAATTCTCCCAACGGAGCTCTATACTTTCTGTATAAGCTGGGCTAAAAGGGTTAAGCTCTGTGAACAGAAAGTGATTAAATTTTGCTGAAGGTAAACAAATTCTGAGAACATTTTTGTTATTACATCCTCGCCGTCCCAAGAACTCCAAGAACTAAGATTTTTCACGTTATGTTTTTATCGATAAGTACGTGCAGCATGCAGCTCAGCTCGATGCAGTCCAGCATGAAGTTATTGTATTTTCCATTGTTCTTTCATATCGCCGTTTGCGTCGCCGTCCTCATTGCTTGAACTCCCTACTGCATGTCTGATTTCTTTTAAAGAACTGTTTTAGCCAGTCAAACATTGTTTATGATTCAGTAGTGGCTAACGCCAATAATAAATGCAAGGTCCAAAGCATAGAAGGCACAGAACAAGCAATTATTTTTCATCGTACACCCATTTCCAAATATAGAAAGATAAATAATAATCGTTTGAAATTGAAGATATTGTCACAACTACTGAGTTTCAGGTTTTATATTTGAAACTTATTTAATTGAATTGAATTCAGTAAGTTTAGTCTAGTGTAATGTCCTTTCCTGTCCTGTCCTGTCCTGTCATGTCATTAGGCTTTTGTAGATTGTGCTCGCAGCATAATGGGACAAAACGAGCATAATTTTAAGGTTTTAGCACATTTTAACACTGCAAGCATAATTTGTGTTTTTTCAAACCAAAAAGA
>JAOCNB020458619.1:3183-14939 GCA_026546465.2 Palythoa caribaeorum
GGCAGACCATTGTGAACGCTAGGCAGACCATTGTGAACACTAGGCAGACCATTATGAACACCAGCCAGACCATTGCAAACACTAGGCAGACCATTGTGAACACAATCTAGACCGTTCACTAGGCAGACCATTGTGAACACCAGGCAGACATAGTTTTCAAGATTGAAGTCCCAAGAGCTGAAAATCAGTTGGGACAATTGCTATATATATATATATTCACTGTTGAATATTCTCTGCAGTAATGTCCTTTCCAGCTGAAGGTTTGGAGTCTACTTATAAGAACAGTATAGATGATGTTAGAGAATACCTGGAGTCAAGACACCATAACAATTACATTGTTATCAACGTATCCCCAAGACAGTACAAGACTGCTAAACTTAACGATAGGGTAGGTATTTCTAACGAGTTTTTACAGTTACTGTAAGGTGATACCAGTACATAATTGTGTAGTAGATTTCAAGTGTCTGTTATCCTTTTAACCTTTTTCTGTGTTGTTTCATCAGTGGTTTTATTAGGATCACCAGAATTTTAGTATTCAAGTGACAAAGTCCCCTCTTTTGTCTCTGAAGATGACTTGTGCAAAGGTTGTCGAAACCTCTTTCACTACAACCAACTGTAGTCTTTCTCAGGACTACCCTAACCTGGGCGATCAGACAACACCGACTACTGCTATTACTCCTTCTTAAGCTCATGTCAAAGCAAACAGTAATACTATATAAAGTACATGTGTGCTGGGTATTGTATTTCCCTTGCCAAAATGTGGAGAACATCAACTGCCCCTGTTTATTGGCTGGATTCTATACCTTTCATGGTCTTAACCTCACTTGCATTATTTGGATAACTGGCATGCATTTCACGAATTGATAGATTTACTGTTTTAAATAATAATGATGATGATGATAATGATGCTTAATTATTGGCCATATTGGCATTGATCGTTCTTCCATTCCATGCAGGTGTTTGATTGCTGTTTGAATGCAACAAGGCTACCTGCACTGGAGAAGCTCCTGTCATTGTGCAGAAAAATCTACTCGTGGTTGAAATCAGATCCAAAACACATTGTGCTCATTCACTGTCAGGTAGGCTGCTCTCCACTTATAACGTAGTTTGACTTTAAAGTATATTTCTCGACATCATGGATCTCGACTTCAAGTTGAGGATTGCAAGACAAATTACTACATCTATATAGTGATATAGTTTCCTGATCACTAATGAACAAAGCAGATGACGTTCTTGGAGTCATAAATGGTGCTGTATTATGATTGTTGAGCAAGGTTGTCGTCTAGCCACTGTGATAATGATCAAAGAAATTGGAAAAAGCAAATTTATCTGAACGTGATGTCCTTCTGGTTATTGGTTTTCATCGTTGTTTATTTTATTGAAGTTGAATGGAGAAAGCAGTTATTTAATCATTTTGTCGGTGATTCTGCAACTTGCTTGCTACACTGTATTAAATTTGCGTTCTGTTTCCTCTTCATATCTTGCAGATAGTAACTTGTGGATTATGATCCTTAATAATACAAAATAATCTTTTAATAATTTGTATTGTGTGTTTTTTATTTAATCTGATAATTGATTGCAGATTGTTTTAGGTTTGAAATATTAACTTTCCTTGTTTACCTACGGTCTCTGAGCCTATCTTCTGGTAAGTGAATATATTTTAAATGTTTTCCTCGTGTCTTGTGTAGGATGGCAAATCAGTTTCAGTTGTGGTAGTGTCGGCCTTCCTTGTATTTTGTAAGCTGTTCAAGAATCCAAGTGGTGCTGCCGACATGTTTAGTATTAGAAGATGCGGTATTGGACAAAAACTCCTTTTGACTCCAGCGCAGGAACGGTAAGTTTGTGAAAGGGGGTTTGTATTTAAAGTGGGGAGACGTAATCTACTCCAACATTCACATGCTGTACATGAGTGGCGGACGTGCTGTGCTGTACATGGGTCGCGCACGTGCTGTACATGGTCGGGTACATGCTGTACATGGTTCGCGTACGTGCTGTACATGGTTCGCGTACGTTCTGTACATGGTCGCGTACATGCTGTAGATGGTCGCGTACGTGCTGTACATGGTTTGTGTACGTTCTTTACAATAGTCGCGTTCCCGCTGTACATGGTTCGCGTACGTTCTTTACAATAGTCACATTCGTGTTGTACAAGGTTATGTGCTTTACGTTTGTCGCGTATGTGGGTAGGTGCTGTACCTGTGTCGCGTATGTGCTTTACGTTGGTCGTGTATGTGGGTAGGTGCTGTACCTGTGTGGCGTTCATGCTGTATGTTGGTCGCGTATGTGGGTAGGTGCTGTACCTGTGTCACGTTCGTGCTGTACGTTGGTCGCGTATGTGGGTAGGTGCTGTACCTGTGTCACGTTCGTGCTGTACGTTATTTCGTCTTGCCTTTTCATTAACTGATACTGTAACGTGTTATCTTTCTTTTTGTCACTTATTTGCACTGTTAATAAGAGTGCTTAATTTTATTTTCAGTTATCTGCTATACATTACACAGCTGATTAACAATCCGAAGATAAAACCGCACAAATATTCCCTCTACATCAAATCTGTCACACTTAACCCAGTTCCTGTGTTCAACAAAGCCAGGTATGTCATACGCCAAATAGATATTTCTAGACCTTTTGGTAAAAAGATCGAACTTGCGGCAATTAAAATCTTGCTTGTTCAAGCTTCTTTAATCATTTGAAACAAATGCAAGTGGGTAATTTTGAAGCAGTTCATGAAAAAATGTTATTTTGTGATTCTCACATAATACTGAAGATAAAAGATTTTTCCGAATGTTTTTACAGAATCCTACGAGATACTAAACCCAGGGTGGCCATACTGATGCTTAATGAAAAGTTGAAATTAAGAAACTATCAAAAGATAGAGCGTTTTCACCTTACTACAGAGCTACTACAGTTGAAGATAAGGACTTTGGACGCTCAGTTGTCAGATGAAAAAGTTTTATATTTTTAAAATTCATGTTTTCATCCTGCGTTGCACGTTTTGTAAGCTCTGCATTCTGTTTTGGTCCAGGAATGGTTGCAGACCTTTTATTGAGGTCTATCAGGGAGAGCAGAGGGTGTTGTCAACTGCCCAGGAAATTGAAAAGATGAGGTAAAACAAAATACTATGATTGGAATTATTAGTTACCAGGTATGTTGTTTTTAGCACCTAGTGTAAATTATAGCATGCCACAAGTGTGTTTAGCAGAAGTCAAAAATAACATCCATTCAGAACTTGTTATGACTCATAATTGGGTTATTTGTTTCAGAGAGTTCACGCTAAGTGATGGGAAGGTGACATTCCCAGTGAATTTTACCTTACAAGGAGATGTTACAATAACAGTGTACCACGGTAGATCCACGCTGGGAGGAAAAGTCCAAGGAAGAATGACCTCAATTCGTATTTTTCAACTGCAGTTCCACACTGGCTTTATCAATCCAAATGCTAACAAGCTCAAATACTCGAGGTTAGTGATATACTTTTAGATTAGTGAATTCTTGGGCCGTGTTCTATACTGGTTTTAGTAATCTCAAAGACAACATACTCAAATTGTCGAGATACGAGAGTTGGTAGATTATAATTTCTGAAAGAAATTTGAATAGTTGAAATATGTGATTTAGCTGTAGTTACTTGTGGATCGTAGACAAAATACCAGGTCTTGAGCCAGTCACACTGCACCTGATCATCGACTGTAACTCTGCTGTTTTTGTTGAATAAAAACTATCATGCTTTCTTTTTCAATTTTGAATTCACGAGTTTCAGATTAGGCTTAAGTTTAAAGCTTTTTTGCAATATTCTGCACCAGCGAAAACGGAAAAAATGGCTTCTTAGACCAATTCATATGTTTCCAAGATATCATTTAAGTATCCAGGGGAAAATGCTGTTCGCATAAACGGCATTCATAAGCATTTGCCGTTATTTACACCATTATGTACTTTGCTCCTCAGAGCTGAGGTGGATATCGGCAAAGAAGACGAGGTTAAGTTCCCTGTTCGGTTTGCTGTATCGTTGGACATCAGTGTTGACACAGACCTAGTAAAAGAAACCACCCACACTTGGGATACTCTCAAACCTGACAAACTCCACCCTCAGGTTTGCTTTTCAACAAAAGAAGAGTTCCTCGAATGCCAGGAGGAATTTGGTAAGATATCTGTAATGATTGCTATTGCGAGCCTGAGCTAGAATTCATATTATAGCAATTACGACATGATTGGATGACCTCCGAAAAAAAACTTATGTGGATTTATGTTTGCTAAATGCGCTTCGTCTTTCTTTTCTGAGGTTACTGTTTATTTTGCTATTGATATGTCATATTGTTTTATAAAAGTGTCATAGTATAATTTGAAACCTAACTCTAATCAATTTTAGCCAAACCGTCTTATTTTTTCCTTATTTAAAGAATAAAAACATAAAGCATTAAACTAGACGAAATGCTAATTAAAGTTATCAATTTCTTGTTTCACTAGTTGTACAAAAATGCTCTAGAACTGACCTAAGTATCTAGTGATTACTTGATGTTTTATTTGTTAAACAGTGAATGCTGACGATCGGGAATCATCGATTGTATTTGATAATGAACAGTGGGAAGGACAAGGAAACTTGTATCAACAGGAAACTGGTTCCAAAATCAAAGACCCTTTAAATCAGCATGAAACCCAAACAACCTCGCCTCGAAATTTCTTTGATGGACTTTCCTGGCAAGATTCTTCCCAGGCAGCAGATCCCAAACAGAATAGTGACAGTGAAGACGATTTCGAAAAGGAATGGCAAAGTATACAAAGTCGAAACAAAAATTTGTTGGGGCATAAAAACCAGGAAAACTCTTTTTTTCAAGAAACACCGGCTGGAGAGGTTAAAGGTGATCTTGACTTGTTTAACTTGAAATCAGACGTAGCTGAAGAATCTTTAAGCGGCGAAAACCTCCAAGAAGTTCGCAAGGAAAATGTTGATCTTTTCAACTTCGGTGCTCCATCTGGAAATGTCGATCTTCTTAACATAAATAGTGACATTAAGACAGCAGTAGATAACCATGAACAAAATACTCCTGAACTTACTGTTCATGGAAATGACCAGGATAACCTTGGGGTTGATCTTCTTAGCCTTTCACCCTCTAAGACAAAAGACAGTCAAAACGTGGATTTGTTCGTTGAAACAGGTCACAAGCCCATGAGGAGAAACAGAAGTGCAGACGACATTCTTGCTGATCTCCACGACCACCATGACCATGACTTTTTCAGTCAACTTGGCAGTCGTAGCTCATCAAGTAGCAGGGAAAATGTTGCAACATTTACTGTTGGGGATAAGATCTCGACAGGATGCCACGGAACAAACCAACATTCTGAGACGTTTGACCCACTACGTCCTAAAGAGAGTATAGCTAGTGACGTTACTTTTGACCCTTTTTCGCCTGGAAAGGGTCCAACTTCTGGAACATTTGATTTCTCTCCAGAAGTATCGACTCCTGACCCATTTGATCCTTTTGGAGTGCATGCTTCAGCTCATGGGGGTGATTCGTTTGAAGCCTTTTCTTCTAGTTCCACGGCTACAGCACATCAGCATGTTGCAAATGACAGGAGGCCTCGATCACAAGGATTTAATCCCCCAAAGTTACCGCAACAACAGCAAGTAGGTACCACAGCCAGACCAGTGTCACTTGGCAGTCTTTCAGCAGGCATACCACAACAACATATTAGTAATACCAAGACAAGCCCCCAGCCCTCTCCAGCACCATCCCCAAAACCAGCGCGAGAACATCCTGTCTTTGGAGGGTGGGGTAATACTGAGAGCAATGGAAATGTGGTAGGTGCAACTCCCTTGCTGCCACAAAAGATACCCACACAACAAGGCTCTCCATGCCAGGCATCAACCAATAATACAGCTGCCTCAAATGTTACGGACCCTTTTGCTGAGTTTGGAAATTTGAAGTCATCACTGCCCCACTCATCGTCAACACCACAATTCCAGACCTCCAAGCCATCTCCTCAGACATTCTCAAACAGTGGTCAACAGACGTGGTCCAAGCCACAACAGCCAGCATGGCAGAACAGAGCTACACCAGGCTCGCCATCCCAGGCCAGAGCAAAGCCAAACTACACTCCTAATTACAATCCTGTGGCTGGCAGCAGTGTGTTTGGGACGTATGGTCTGCGTAATACATCAGGTAACTATCCAAAACTAAATCTGGTCAAAGAAAGTAGCAGTTTGCTATTTAATGACATGGACACAGCTGTAAAATCAAAATTAACAACTGGAAAAGTATGACATTAATTAAGTAACTCCTTTTTTCCCTCTCCTTGTACATTTGCATTTAAAGAAAATATATTACAAGCCTAAATGGCTCACTGAAGCTGGTGCTTATCTCCAGTTTCTGTAGTGTTGAGTGGATAAAGTTATTTTCCCCACTGGATGGGACGCTAATTGGCCGCACATTAGCTACCAGCAACTATCGCACATTAGCTACCAGCAACTATGGTTGATACTCATTTTATTGACCACGTGGGGAAAGGAAGGTTGAGTCAACTTTGGTGGAAAGTTCACACAAATGTTTCATGCTTCGGAGAGCCGGTTGAACCCAGGAATTGGTGGGTGGAATACAGAAATCTGATAACGACACCCGCAATATTGTTGTGCTTGCATCGTGTATGGGTAAAATTTGTATGTTAAGGTCAAGAAGATAAATCTGAAGATCTTCCTAACTTCCAACTGAGCTGTTTAAGGGTTGTTTTCTTTGTGAGTGGTTAAAGCTTTGGCCTAAGACTTTGGCCTGAACCAGATAATACCCTACACTACACGCCATACATCCAGCCAATCACACTCCATGTAATACCCTACATGGTACGCCATACATCCAACCAATCACAATCCAGATAGTACCTTATATGACACGCCATACATCCACCAGTCTCACTCCTTTATACATACATACAAACTTTATTTCACCTCGAGTTTTAGTGTAGTTTTACAATATAGTTAGTATCTCCTCCATACCTTGCATGACATACATCCAACCAATCACAATCCAGTGATCGGAGTGTAAAACCAGGTTGTACAGACGCCTCACAAGGAAGGAGAACTCTCTCGCTACATGACACAACATACATCCAACCAATCTCACTTCAGATAATATCCTATATGACACACCATACATCCACCAGTCTCACTTTTTTTCTTCACTTACCTTATATGACATGGCATACATCCAACCAATCACAATCCGGATACAATTCTCTGCATGGCACACCATACATGCAACCAACCACACCTCAGATAATACCATACATTACACACGACACATCCAACCAATAACAATACTCTACATGAAACACCATACTTTCAACCAATCACACTCCTCTATTCACTTACACCACATACACGACATGACATACATCCAACCAATGGCAATACTGTACATGACACGCCATACATCCAACCAATCACACTCCTCTCTTCACATTAAGTATGAAAATTTCTTGCCAAAACCCAGTATGCAAGTAACTTGTCTTGACAAACTAAAGAAGTACACAGGTGATTACTTTTGTTGATTTGTATTTGGTATCCCATTGATATTTTTGCAGTTCCTAAACCTGTAAAGAAGGACGAGTTCAGCGATATTCTTGACGCTCATGGATTCAAGCCTGCTAATGTTGGTGATAAAGAACCAGAAACATTAGCGTCACTTAGAAAAGACCAAGATACGGAAATGGATCCCATCAAAGCAAAGGTACAATAACATCATCGGCAATGACATTTCGTTTTAGTAAGTACGTATGTTTGTATGATAATTTTTGTGGTTGCAGCGCCTTCCAGTGGCTGGAAGACCTTTTTGGAGACCCGTAAAGGGAAGTTAAATTTGTTCAACTCAGAGCCTTTAGAAAAAATAGCTACTGCAAAAGCTAAGTAACATGTCAAAGAAATAAGAACAACAATTTTATTGTTAGCACTCTTGGGTAAATGTACAAGATTTCGAAAACAAAATGAAGGAAGTTGGAAGGCTTAAAGTTGACCTGGATGCTAAGCGTATTAGGCTGACATTGATGCTTTCCCCTGACAGATGTAACGAAATGTTATTCAGTGGTTGAAATGTTTACCATTCAAAGTTGATGAATTTTAGAACGTTATGTTAGTGTTTAATTGAGGAAAGCTATTAAAACTGTGCCCAAACTACCTTGCAGGTAAAAGAGTGGGCGAATGGTAAAGAGAACAATATTCGTGCACTGCTCTGCTCACTCCACACTGTACTATGGGAGGGTGAGTCGCGATGGACAGAGTGTGGCATGCACCAGTTAGTTCAACCGGAACAGGTATAGTTACGTTAGTTCCTGTGGTATCTCATGGTTTGCACGGTCTTGAAAAGCTCAGAAATTGTTTAAGGATTTCTTTTTGTTTTTCTTTTTTTCTTTTCTTAATTAAATTCTTTACACACTTGAAATGCCCTTGGGTTGTCGAGTGAGGTTCAAACCTGGTGACTTTTTAGTTGAGTTTAAACTTTGATAAAGACGATAACAATTAAAACCTACTGACCGCGACAAGAAGATTTGGCATGGGACTGCAGTAAGTTTTTAAAGATTTGACAGTCAGAATGGTGGAAGATAGTTCAATGCTAACATTAAAACAGGATTAATGCGGCGTGAAGTTGAAACATGTTGGAGTTCGATAATAAAAGAAACTACCGTTACATTGATAAAAGTTTCAACCGTTTTACTTGATGTTAATATATTGTTTTTCAACTCGTAACAAACGCATCCTATTGCTGTGAGTCAAAGATAAATTGCATCGTTTCAACGGGTCTTTTACGATTTATACTGGGGAATGTAAATGATGAGACGTACCCTGAATAGGGCATCAATCCACTTCTTATTTCTTGTGTTCAGTGGTTTTAACGATCAGACAAAACTATACGTCCCTCATTTGTTATCGCGTCCTTTTTGCAGGTCAAAAAGTTCTACAGGAAGGCGGTTTTATCTGTACATCCAGACAAGGTGACTATTGTGCTGTGTCATTTTGATCTTTCGAATTCAGTAGGCAATAAAACTGTATTAATATCCATTTCGTAAAGTTTGCATCGTGAGTTTGCAATATTTTTGATATCACGGCCGGGTTTTACAAATGTAGGTTAACTTTAACCCAAAATTCTAGCAGCAGTTTTCTAAGGAAAGGTTTCCGGTTCGTATAAAACGGTTCAGATTTTCCAAGGAAAAAATGTTAATTCCAAAATTAAGCTAAAATAATTTTCTGTAAATTCTGAAACCGGAGCGTAGGTTAGTGCTAATCAACTTTTGAACAACTGGGCACAGATTTGTAACCTGTATGTGATAAATTTTGAACCGAAAATTACGTTATTTTGACAATGTAAACAGCTTTTAAGCAACTGATTGTGCATTTTTGATACTCTGATGAAGACCTGCAGTGAGCGATCGAAAATTTAGAAGTGTATTTTAACCAACATTTTAATATGTAAATATTTTTTTATAGATCGGTTAGTTTTAAAATGATGAATACTGATTGCCCAACAACATATTTAGTAAACCTTATTCCAAAGTAAATATTTCCTTTCTCGAAAATTTTCCCTTTGCACCCCCGAACTGACTTTCATTTCTCACCACTTCGTGCTTCCAACCGTAAGTGCTTCCAACCTTATAAAGACTGAGTTATGGTTCACAATGTTGTTTCTCTGGAAAATCTCAGCAGTATTGAAAAGTTTCTTTTGTGAAAAAGAATTATTTGAGTTGTTAGATTAAACGATATTTCGGGCGGTATCTACAGTCCATCTTCAGGTTTATTCACAAACCAAAGTTAACGCGATTTACAGATGGATTGTTGGTCTTTGCATAGGAAGTGTACGGCGAGTTAACAGTAAAGCAATAGACCCAATGCGCTGCCCTCAATGTTTTCCCAATGAAGTCCTCTTGGGAAATGAGGTTCTTTGTTTAAGCTGAACATTCTTTCGTGTTTTTCTCATTACCACATCTGAAACAAAAAAGCTTAATTCCCAAGAGGCTGTATTGGGAAAACATTGAGGGCAGCGGATTAGGTCTATTCATTTCTTTGCATACAAAGGAAGCTTGTTTAAGCTTAATTTGTGTGCAAAAGAAAAGAATTGCTTTGCAGTTAATTGGCCGTATACTATATATACAAAGACAAACTATCCATATGTGAATCGCGTTAATTTTAGTTTGTGAATAAATCTTAATATGGACGGTTGGGAGCCGCCAGAAATATCGTTTAATCCAACAACTTCTCAACTTTCTTTTTATTAGCCCGAACAAATATTTTTAATTCTTTTGTAAAGAAACCGCTCTTGTTTTTTTATTCAATCCAGGGTAAAATTATCCAGCATCTATTCAAAATTATCAGTATCTTTGTATTTGTCTGTTGCTAGTCAAACTAATCAAGGATAATAAGTTTTTAAAGGTATTTAAAAAGTATAAAATAACGATTTGCCAGTGTGTTACTTTTTTATGATTTGGGCGTAAAGACCAATTTGGTTTTGTCTGTCACAGCTCATCGGCCAACCAGAAGAAGCACTTGCCCGGGCGATATTTGTGGAGTTAAACGAATCCTGGTCAGCCTTTGAAGAAAGTGGTTCTAAGCCGTTGTACTGAACGATCCTCAACTGCTGGTTGCAAAGGAGAATGCTACTTCAGATCGCTTAAAGAAAGCTACCTTTATCGGAAGATCAAATTTGAGTCGTTGGTGGGTGGGTGGGTAGGGTAGCGCTAGGTTTAAAGTTACTGTATAAACTGTGTATCCCGAGATATCCTAAAGGCAGACTGTAGGGAAAAGTATGATGCTTGCGCACAGTTAATGGAGTGGACTGGTTAGGAAACTTAACAAACTACAAAGATTACAATGATTACAATGCAGCTTTGATTCATGTTGAGTGCAGAGTCACGGTTATGATCTTTTGTTCTAGGTGTGAGGCTCAATTAATCTGGGAAACTTACTAATTTACATCTCAAAGCCTTTTGTAATCTGGGCAGGGCCACGTCATATAACAATGGTAATGACAATGGCGGTGTTTTATTTGCACCACATAAACATAAAATTCCCCAGAACAATAGGGAAAGACAGAACAAAAAACAAAAACGTATCACAAAGAAAATAATCGAGTTTTCAAACCAGTCAATTCTACTAACTGGTTTGCGGTAAAAAATGTTATGAGCGCTTAGAAGGAAGTTGAAAAAATCCAACTCTTACCCTTCCCCTTCCTTCAGACAGAATCCAACCCTTACCACTCCCCTCCTGGAAATAGAATCTCAAGTGTTTGTTGCGATATTGTTTATAGATGAAAACTTGAATCAGAAGTACACGTGCGTTTTCCGTATCTTTACGCCAGAGAACAATGGTGTACATATGTTTTTTGGGGGGAAACTCGAAGTAGAGTCATTCAGCTGAGGTTTTCGTTTAAGGAAAAACTAAGGGCAATTGGGTCCGAAGTTGATTAAATGGCAATGAAAGTGAATAGGAGTCAATATTTTAATGTATATAGAGAAATTTAATACAATTGGGTGTGCCAACGTGTGGAATTTGCAGTTATTAATAGTGTTTTAGCTAAATTATTAGAATATGCGCCAAGTGGACTTATAATTTGACCTTCGAAATGTATATGTAATAGGACTACATGCTGTCCAATTTGGAAATAATTGGATGAGAAAAATTCCGAGGACAGAAAAATTGGACGAGGCCGTAGGCCGAGTCCTATTTAGCTGTCAGAGGAATTTTTTGAATGCAATTATTTCCAAATTGGACAAACATGTAGTCCTCT
>JAOCNB020459217.1:0-14939 GCA_026546465.2 Palythoa caribaeorum
CCCCCCCCGCCCCCCCCCCGCCCCGCGGCCGCGGCCCCCCCCCCCCCCCCCCCCCCCCCCCCCCCCCCGCGGCCCGGAGGGAGAAGTTTGAAAAGGGGATAGGACAGCAATAGCGAGATAAAACAACCTAGGAATATCTCAAGGCACGCGATCCTCCGGAAAACATTTTATTTGTATCTTTGAAGTTACAACTTTGTTTTTCTCAACGTATATTAAGGGTCATGTACTATCTTAATTTTAACACATAATATGACTAAATCGTAGTTGCTTGTAAAAGGAAATAAATAATTGACTCAGTCTTGTAATAAGACAAGTTAATACAAGCATAATGGAGAAGGATACCAGACGATACCCCACCCCTTCCCCTCCTAGTTCCCCGATCTGCCGCAACGATTCCTGGTTCAAACTACGAGATACGACATTCCTAAATTTTTATTTTTTGTATACTTACAAGAGCTCTCATTCTTCTCGTTAAAGCGTTTTGAAACAACTCATTCGTGATGATTATCTTTGCATTAACACTTTCCTTAATTGAAGCACTAACAATGAAAAGTGTTCTGGTTTCAACCAAGAAAGTTTAAGCCTTCTTCTTTGTTAGATCTTTTAAAATACAGGAATAAACAGAAAGAGGATTGCACGTTGGGGGTGGGGTAATGATAACATTTTTTTTTAGTTTTGCCTTATCGCATCGAAGGTTTTCAATCGATCGTAGAAATCATAACAAACGCGTCGCCGCAGGCTAATTTTGGTTTCCGGTGTTAATATTGCGCGATTTGCAACCACAGCCGTTATAACGCCATTTTAAAAACGGTCTTGAATTGTTCATGGACTCAGTTCACAGATTTTCAAAGCCATGATTCCGCTTTTGAAATAAGTCGAGTGAAGATGAAAAAACAAAATAACTACGTGTATGAACAGAGAGCAGAAGTTAAGGAAAAACACTGAACTAAGAATAACACGTTTTGCTGCATTTTTATTCATTTTTAATTTTTCCTAATCGGTTTTTAGTAAAGATTCCTAAAGCTGACGTGTTTTTGACTCAATATAATCTTTATTACGGTGAATTACAGAAAATGAATGGAAAATGCAAAACACAACTGAACGCTTTCCAGTACCGCGCCCTGCATGCCTCAAATTTTGGCATTAGTTTCCATTTTTTCTGCGGTTCATAACTTATTTTTAAAACTAGAGCTTTAAATCATGCACTTATTACACTTGTTCAGACGTCTTGAAAAGTGTTCTAAACGACTTACTAAATTCGAAGGAGCTATCGAGTTTATTCACTTTTGTATCATCTTTAGCGTCACACAAATATTTACACAAGTGGAGCACTCGAACAATTTATTCAGCAACTGGTTATATAAACTTTGTTAGCTTCTAATAACAGTTACTTGAAATTGACGTTAGGAGACGTCGAAACTTCGTCAGACCGTTAAACATGTTATTGTTTAATCTTATAATTAAACTCTTTAGAGGCTTCAGTGGCGTTATTTGACATAGGGCTTCATAAAAATGCCATAGATACCAATTCTTCCGCATTTTGTGGGAGACTTATACATGTTAGCGTCTTCAACCACCAACCTGCATTTCTTAGACAGTCGCCCACATTTTAGTGGAAAAGGGTAAAATCTTATATAAGTAAATTACATAATGTGATGTATTTCTTTGAATTAAGCTAGAAGAAACCCTTCTTCAGTTAATAATAGGGTATTATTCAAGTAGAAAAGACGTAAGAATGCAAAAGGAAATTGTGTATATACTATTTTTAAGAACCAGTAAAATTTTGCTCAGTCAGTGTTCTTTTTCGGAAATTTGAGACACAAAATGATCTTATTTTGTTCTTAACTGCCATATTTTTTAGTGACTGAAAATCAACTAAAACGCGTACATTATGAGTGTAATTTCAATTAAACACGTAGTGACAACCGGGTAATACGACAATACATGTATATTGTATAGCACAGTATTTTTTACAGTTTGAGATTATTTGTGTGAAAATGGATGAGTTGAAATACTTAACTTGTTTGCTGGTTTTCACCGTTGTTATTAAAGTTTTTTTAACATTTTCATTTAATTTCGGCCTCAGATTATTTTCCATTTGTTCTTATTTTTCAAGCGATTTGAGCCTCACTGTCCTTATTAAGTTTTTTCTTAATAAAAAAAAAGGTGTATGCGATTTAAGGCGAAAGATATATTATCCTTGTAATTTGAGATATTTTGATATTCAGTTTTAATAGAGTCAACAAAATAAACAGTCTAATCATGCGAAAATCAGGCGAATTTACCTATTTTAAAATGAAGGGATTGGCAACTCTGAAATACTGTTAATTTCAGTTATTTTGCCTTCCGCCCAAATGGCGTCGCAAACGTTGATGAGGCCCGTTCTCCGCTAAGGAGGGCGGTATTTTATAATACCGCAGTTATTTGCACGATTCCAGAAAAAATTAGGGCGAGTTTGTATTTTGAAGAGACTGATATTGGTCGATTCAAGCTACCATGGCATAGCTCGGCGAACCCTTATATTTCAGTTCATATATCGCCAAATTAAAAATGAGCGATTAAATTTTTATCGTTCCAGACCGCCCAGCCAAGCTATCTCCTTCACATCGCTTTGACAATACTTTGCGATATCTTGTCACTGACGACATATCACAAAATATTACGACAATGATTTGTTTCAATGACTGAAGCAATTACCACTATGATAAGAAATGTGCCATATTGGGTCCGCCATGTTTACTGTGTACGAAAAACAGGTTGTATTCAGAGGAATACAAAGTGAATAAACGAACGACTGCTGTACCGCGTAAAAGAGAAAATTATCAGTGAACCAATGTGGTAGATGAGCAGCACGGCGTAGATAAAAATAAGGAATCCAATCGAAAATTAGTCTCTTATACGCTTTATTTTTTATAAGAATAACTTTATAAGAACAGCGAGGCTCAAATGTGCCAAAATTTAAGAACAATTTAAGAACAAGCTCAGGTTTAGGCTTGATAACTCGGAACGTTTTTGTGGTAGAAAATTGACCAAAACTTAGTAACACAGCATAAAACCGATAAAAAGATTCACTGTAAAGACTGCTTAACAAACAACGAAGGTAGTTCGCCTCTAAATTCAGCCGTACAATACATGTGTGTCGCAAGGCGTTTCATTTTCCAATACCTTGTTTTATTTTGTTTTTCTTCAACAAAAACCGCTCACATAAATAAGAACAAATAAAGAACAAATTGAGGCTGAAATCGCCAAAACATTAAGAACAATTTACTGTTCTTATAAAAAAATCGCGTGTAGCGTGGAAACCAAGCTATTCAAGGTTGTTCATTCGTCTGCAAGGTTGAATTCAGCTCAAGCAGTTGTCTTCTGGGTCGAGTCACGAGTTAATCAGTCTTTTCACGGATAGTCTGTCTAGACGAATCATTCCTCTATTATTTTTTTACGGTTATATAAGAGTAAACACAGGACAAACTAGTTTTCTGTCTGTAGTATAAATTTGGCCATTGTAAATTTTGTAGTCAATGTTTTGTGGAGATTAAATCTTTTTGTTGTTACATCTCACTTTGTCTTCAGTCTCGACTCAATTAAACAGTCTCGGGCGGAGAAGATATGATATGTTGGAATGAGTGGGGATATGAGGTGACACTACTAGAAACGAAAAAACTAGAAGTTTATTTTTCTATCTACTGAGAACTACGAGAACAACTAGAAACTGGTCACAAAAAAGGATCCCTGTTTGATAAATTCATCGATAAAATAAAAATAAAACTCATTACGCGAACTATACTGTAACCACTACCTGTTTCCATGCATTAAAAGCTCTATTTAAAACAACAACTGGACGGTACAATCAGGACGATTGGGGGCATCAGTACGACTAGGACTATGCTTAAGGAACTCATAAGTTTTTCTTCTGAGAAAAAAATTAAATGAGAACAAGTTAATTTAAGCTTCCCTAAAACTTAGAATTAGCTAGGGCTCGGGAAAAAACTTCAAACTGATATCTGATAAAACATAGAAAATAGTTTAGCTTCATCCAAAATTTACTGCTCTCTGGGTCTGATAGTAAATACTTGTATACTCAAAAAGTTCTCTATAATACGGAATTCTCTAGTGCCAACACTTGGTTGTATGTATTTGTAATAATAAGCACATTTGGCTGTCCAAATTAAGACGAATAGATGACACATTATGTTCAAGTTGTATTTTAGTTATTCTTATAGCTCCGCCAGAAAAAAAGAGTAGATGTTCTAATGCAAATTTTTACTGTTTTTCAAATGGAGAAATAAAGGTACATGAATGGGTGTAAAAATTAGCACTATATAGATTCACCTGTTGAAAATTTGCAAAACGGCAAAAAAGATTTTAATTTTGTTTGTGCTATGCATGATGGGCGTGACAACCTGTTTTTCATTTCGCTCTTGACAACCGGTAGTCACTACAGTTAGTACTGCAGCCTACAAACATTTAGCAGTCAGTTGAAAAGTTTAAAAAGTTGGTTTACAAAATTGATAATATCAATAAACACTCCACTACCCTGTCATTATCCTTTGTTCAAAAGAGGTCGAAAAAAAAAATAAACAGTCGAAGCTCCGACTAGATAGCGACTTGTATACATTGTCCTTATAGTTATATGATCGGTCTTGGGCCAGTTGGGGACTATTTGTTGAGCACATGTTGTTGACTTTCATACCTTTTCATTACGAAATAAACAGGCCAGTTTTATTAGATATAATTTACACTGTGTACGAGTGTTTTACCCTTCATTTTAAGACAAGAAAAATTTCAAGCGATTCTGCAAACCTCCGAGTGAATAGACGACTGGTTTTTATGCAAGAACTGAAATTTCACACATAATTTGATAAAATTCGAAAACTACATCCGTACAGCGTCACAGTCCGCATGGTGTTCAGTTCTTTTGATTTTCCCCAAATAGATTTTGTTGTCTGATTCTTGTTTTATAAGGTAATTAATGCCTGTAATACGACACATTTCATTGCCTGATTAGTGTAACTGTATTAAGTCCAAAGGCAATTATCACAATTAAAGATTAAAGATCAGTTTTCATAAAGACTGAGAGTCTGACGTGTCTTTCTTTCCCCCAGATAAATTTTATTTTCTGATTTTGTTTTGTAAAGTAAATGATGTACATACGATACATTTCGAACAACTTGTCCATCAGTTTTCAGAGAGAAAAAGTCTGATGTGTCTAGAAAAATTAAACAGAACGACTGCTGGAAAAAATCAGATTCCCCCATTCCCGCTTCAGGCATTTAATATTTTCCAGCATCAGTTTTGCCTTTTTTTGTTTATAATTTCTCTTAAGACACATCACTGTTTCTCTCGCTGACGATGAACAAGGTAAATAATGTTCTGAAGATTCAGGTTTTATTAAAAAAATGCATATTTTATTAAAAGTAAAATGGATGAAGGAAGAGATAGATATGCGCGAGGTATTTCTTCCCATTAGTATGATGAAATATATTTTTTAGCATTTAAGATATAATCGTAAAAGTACTCGGCTAATTTCATTGCAAAAAATTAAGCTAATCCTGCCCACATTTTGTGAAGGAAGAACTAAGCAAATACTTTTGAGTAAAATAGTTCTGCGATATTTAGTTGGAAACTTGAATCAAAACCCGCAGCTTTTAAATATCGCAGATTCTTGGCCATGGGACTTCGTCTTGCAATAGATTATGTGAATGCCGTTTTGTGAGAGCTAATAAAAAGTTTAAACGAATAAACCTAATAAATATCTTTTCAAACTGACGGTTAGTTTTGACCGAATTAGTTTTGACGTGCCTTTTTTCTAAACCTGACAAAATATCGAAATATTTTGATCAGGAAGTCGGTTCTAGCTGTATCTGGTGCACTTCAAAAACAATCGAAACTGTGCACTGAATTAGGCCTCCCAAGTTAGTTTATTCAAATGAACCATAAATTTGTATTGTACTGTTTAGGTGTACCGTATTTCGTTCTCGATATTGAATTAATTTCAGACACTATAGGCTCTATTTTGATGAAGCCAATAGCAATAAGCTCGCTCAACCATAGCAATTTGAACAGTGTCCATCATGTCGTGGTCACTGGAAAAGCTGTTTGTTCTTGTAATTTTGACAGTAGCGCCTTTGTCGAGGTAAATGAAACCCGTTGTATTTAGAAATACAGGACAAGACATAAAGACGACTAAAGTTTATTAACTTAACAAATTTTTTTGGCAAGCTAGTTTAAAAGCAATTAAAGTTTCACTGAAATTTATGTCGCCGCATGCGGCCGTACTCGAGTTCACAACAAAACAGAAGTCACGTTTGTTTTGCGGCTTTGAATATTTTATTGTAAATCTAATCCTTGCTTCATTTTATTTCAGTCTCACAAGAGGTGAAGAGGATGGGAGGATTTTTGGATGCAAAGGCAATAGCTGTTGTGTAGTAAGTGCCTTTTTTTCTCGCAGAAAATTTTGTAAACGATTGTATAGAGAATTCGTACATGTAGCCCCGAGTGCTTACAGTCACACAACACGAGTTTCTCGGCATGTTAAAAACTAGTTTTTAAAAAACGTTATTCGAGATAAAAAAGTGAATGGGAAATTTTTCGAAGTATGAAATAGCTGACGTTGTTATTTTCGAAGCACTTTCCTAAGGCTAAGTCAAATGAACCGTACTGTGTATACAACCAGCCTCGGGAATCAATGAAGTTGATCAGACATATGTTCTTAATCTGACGGCGATTGTTCTTTTTTCTTAACAAAACCTTTTTTGAACCATAAGAGTTTCATTATCTTTTTAGCTTCACGATTCGGTTACTATATGAAAACACACTAAAACAAGCTGTGTAAAAATTCATTTAGAATCTGAGTGAGTGTTTAGAGTAATATATTGTCACCCAGTGAAGGTTATGTAAACACTTGAGCCCCTTGGGAACCGACAAGCTTTGGCGTTGCGTAAAAATGTGTAGTAGTAACTGCAAAGAATCAATGTATCTTACGTTTATTGGTTGCTTTGTATATTAATCGAATCAAAAGCGGCAATCGGCACGTCTTTTTCTTTTTGCAAACCGATTGAGGCGTTGTAGTTTGTTTATGTACCGACGTGGCGGGAATTGCCAAGCCAAGGTCAAAATGACAAAACAAAAGGAAGTTCTAAAGACTTTATCGGTTTTCTCTTCCACCGTTCGTTGCTCGCTTAGCTAAGATAATAAAACTGTCAGTGCGTTTAGGCCAAGTTGTGTAAAAACGGAAAACTAGGTTTTTAAAGGTATGAATAAAACTTCAGTTCAGCAAAGGGAGTTGTATAAAGGCATATATAGTTCTCTGTCAAGAAACACATGAAACGGAGTATCACATCTTACAGCTACTATAAACAACGTTAATACTTATGTGGGGTCTTTTGTCAGAGAAAGTACAAATATTGATTTTATTCAGAAGATAATACTGAAATTCTGCAAACGTAAACCTGTCTTATTGGCTCGTACACTTTGGCAAGACCGGCTGCAGTAAGTTAAACATGTACATAAAATTAAAAGTAAGCTAACTTTTGGCGTGGCGTTGCAGTATCTGTAAGTTCGCACAGTGCATGAAATTTAGTCGGTGAGAAGACATTACTGTAACTCTACTAAATCTATAATAACGCAAATCAACGAAAAAAAAGCCAAATAAACCTTAATGTCACATGGAATATATTAAAAGACGCGCGTGCGTGTCTATGGAGAGGAAGTGGAAAGGTTGGGGGGGGGGAGGAGAGGGGAGGGGTGTTCTTATGCGTAGTGCGTCAGCTCAAGCAATTTATTTTATGCAGCGTCGTTATTTTTACGCAGAGAGAGCAATCATTTTTCTGCCTATGTGAACTGTAGCGACCAATTTGTCTGTGAACCTGCCAAATACAGCTTTGTCAAAAACTAGATCTATTGTCATTTTGTCAAAATACGACTACAAATAAATGCTAGCGCCGAATCATTTGGTATTTCAACTGCAACTCCAGTTTTCAATTCGTTTGATATGTTTCTTGTCGAATGCGGACCTTTAGGAAACAAACGGCTCTAATGCATTTTGTCACTGATATAAAGTCATATTTCCAAAGCAAAGTCAAAAGAACCAACGTCAGTGAGCAGACTCCAAATTGCTGTCATAATGTTGCTCTTATTAATAATGCTGAACGTTCTTAAATATTCTGGAGATTTTAGCCTCAAATGTTCTCAAAATAATCATACATTTTTGGTGCACACGCTCTTTTTAAAAGAACAACTTTATAAAAACGACACTGTATGTGCATCTAAGATACGAGCTTCGATATTTGAGTTGATATACAAGTATATAATTAAAAGTAAAAGAAAAAATAATGAGTTCTGGAAATTGTTTTTGTAAACTGAATTTCCATGTATTTTACTCTTGTTGCAAACAATGTTGCACTATCGACTGTTTGCCGACTCCATGATTTTGTGCCTTAATGTAACAAAACATAGTTCTCGGCCATTCCTCAGCCTTGCGTGTGTTCTTAGCGTGTTCTTAAATTTTGGCCGATTTTCAACCTGACGTTCTTATAAAAAAAGGTTCCAGTTATAAGAAAAAAAGCGTGTATGAAAATTAGCCAATCAGACTCCAGATTCTAAAGGCATTTATAATTATTAACGGTGTAAAAATAAGAAGAGTTTAACTAACAATAGAAGCTCAGTTTATGCAAAAAGTTAAGAATATTGAGCCCTTACCAAAATTTACAATTTACTGGGCGTAGTGTGCGTTGAACTGCACTCACTTAATTTGTAGAAACTAAGTATAGCTATAAAGATGTTAATTTTATCAAGTTAAGCTCGCGTGAAAGAGGGTAGCTGCATGACAACAGCTCAATATAGGAAATCGGAGAGGCCTTTTTAATAGTTTCAAGTAATATATATCTATTTTCAAGAGCTTTATTATATTGTAAGTTTAAGTGCTGGCTATATATATTCTCGAATGTTGTAAGTGTCCGGTTGGTTAGCATATTTGATGGCATATATATAAGAGTCTTCCATATTCCGTCGTACGATTTGAAAATCCCAGCAATGTATTAACCATCTCTGCTATTTGTACTGAGTAAAAAAAGAAATTCTCCCTCATTCTTCTCGTTAACCATTTTTTAGTTTCAGACTTCAAACTTTAATTGAATATTGCAACCACCGAAACAGCTTACACAATATGACCAATATGGCGCATTCAAGCAGAACACATGACAACTTCAAAAATTCTTTCTCTTCCTTTTCCTCTATTTTTCAAGATCTCACGATTACGACTATAAAGACAACAGATATTTAGTTTAATTGCAAATTCTATTCAAGTAACTAAAATTTTGTTATTGGCTTGTAACCGTATGTAACAAGATGGGTTCATAGTTGGGTGATTTTTTTATCTGCCTACCACCGAAGCTCAGCGCGTGAAAAAGGAATCGAAAGTTTCAATATATTGCAGCTATGGTACTTTGACGAGTAATTTTTGCCCCAGCAGGAACTATATTTCATCTGTATTGCCACAAGATATTAGTGCGGTTTTGTGAAACAAAGGATACAATCAAGTAATCTGACAGAAACATTTTATGCAAATTCCAGAATTTCAGTTCTATAAAGTAGCTAACGCACTTCATAAAGAAACCGCTAAGCGCATAATAAAAAATTCTTTATTGCTTTGTCATTGCTTTGTATCTTCAAAGCTGTGCAGTGAACAAACAACCGATAGCTAACATATAATAATTGCTAAAAAAATGAATAATTGAGAAGACATAACCGTTTAAGTGAAACAAGAATGCATGTGCAGTTGTATTACGGACTACCGTGGAAAATCGTGAAAATTTTTTGTTGTATGCATTTAATTATACATCTTGGCCTGGCCCCAATTTAAAATGTCTCCAGGTAGTCCAGGCTGTAAAATATCCAGAAACACATTGAAAGGCAAATTATAACGTATTTTTTTGTTTCTTTACATCGCCAAAGGCTAATCTAACCAAGAAATCAGTAAATAATGTTCTGGGAGTAAAGAGAATCTTTTGCATGTCAGTAATAACGGCTGCCGAATAGAAGGCGACACTATGGGAGTATTTTCAACAGAAAGACAAAATAGTCAACTTTGAAGAAATTAGAAGCTAAACTCTTTTACGAGCCTTGTGGCCCATTAGAGCCAGTCCGTATCTCCGGTTTCTGTAGTGTTGACTCCCCCTGGAAGGGCACTAGTCCGTATAGCAGGAGACCCTTCAGAAGAAGCTGATACTCATTCTACCGACCTTGTAAGGATGGAAAGCTGAGTCAACTTTGGCGAAAAGAAGGTCAGAATTACAAATGCTCAACACTCGGCAGAGTCGGAATTTTTTCCGCGCGACTTTGCAGTAGAAGGAAGAGATCTTACTACTGCACCAACCACGCTTCTGTCATTTTGTACCAACTATAGAATTTCCAAATTTCCCTTCTTGTTCAGTATAACCGTAATAAAAAACAAAAGTATATCATGTTGCCTGGTGCAATTAAAAAAATAAACGGGAAACGACCATATGAAAGAATACTTTGCCAAAGCAATTTTCAGCATCCAAACATGGACGGTGATGAAGGTTTGGCGGCCTTAACTTTTTGCTAAATGACTAAATTTATAAATGTTCAATTTTTTTTTGTAACGAATACATAGAATAAGGTAATATATATATATATATATATATATGCATGCTACAATTAAACTACTAACAAAAGATAAAATAAAAACAGATCGAATTTGCAGCTACAACATTTAATTTACTCCACCACCTAATATGTTTTACCATAATAATACAATAAATTTTTCAGGGTGTTCCTGGAAAGCCTGGAATGAATGGTAAGTCACTTTTAGACTCCGGATTATTTTGAAAAAGGAGATTTTTTTCCTTCGGATAAGGGTTTCGTCCACACGTAAATATGTTTTTGGGCACGGTGAACGGAGGTCTTTGAGATCGATCTCCAAACTGTAGATTTTTAAAACCGGGTATTTATCAGACCCTTGTGGACGGTGGAAAACGTAACCTTTTGAAAACGATAAGGTCGATTGTAGGTTTCGGTTTATTTCGCGCTTAGTTAGCATATGGTAACCATACAGACCACACGTGCACGCATGCTTGTTGGTGAAACCGAGCGTAGTCAAATAGTTTTGGGTAAACGTGTGGACGGGCAAAAACAATTGGGAAAACGCTACATGTGCAGGACGCGGATTTTTTCTAAAACGGAGCAAAAATTCTCGGTAAAAAATTTGTGTGGACGGGGCCTAATATTCAGTTGGGGCGGTACGTAGTTGTTTAGAAAGTCTTTTTGGATTGGATGAAAAAACAAAAGAAACACAATAGGCAATAAACCTTACCCCAACCCTACAAAGGAACTCTGTGTTAACGAGAACCAGTAAAATTACAGCTTCAGAGGAGTGCGTACTTACTCTATTCAGTTAGGCTCTGACGTCTTAAATAAATGAGGAATATATAATCACCAGATACAACTAAATTACCAGCGTTTGGAAAAACAAGTAGCTTTTCAAAAAAGTAATATTTAAATTATGGTTTAGGACGAAAGTTCTAAATGCTTCTTAGATGGAAATATTATAGATATTAATTATGCTGTACTGTGTGATCTTTCTCCCGCAAAGCCACAGCTATAACTCAGTCTAAGGATCTTGAATTGGTGTCTGTTTCTAGGTGTCCCGGGAAGACCTGGTCCCCCTGGGCGGAGTGGTCCGCCAGGTCAGAATGGACTAAACGGACATCCTGGGCCAGAGGGTGCTAAAGGGGAACCCGGAGAAAACGGTCGTCGAGGTCGGCGCGGACACCCGGGAGTACCAGGTAGAAATGGAACAGATGGACTACCCGGATGGCGGGGAAAGGCGGGTCCCAGGGGCCCGAGGGGAGCAAGAGGACCTCCGGGACAGCACGGAAGCCATGGAGCTCCAGGAGAAAGAGGTCCCCCGGGTAAAAATGGCGTAATTAAGAATTGTCGGTGTGGGAGAAACACTCCAACGCAAGTGTTTTACCTAAACTCTGGTCATTGGATCTCGGAGAACTATATGTTAGGTTTTCAAGACGTGAGGAAAGCCAGAGGAAGCTTTCAACTCAAGTTGTTGGAGCCAGTTACTTATATTCTGCACATTGGAGGTATATATCAAAGGCTTTATTATATATGGCTGAGTCGTTTAATGTTCCATTATTGGCCAGTTTGTGAGTTCCGTAGCTTACTTTACTGATCGCCCTTATTAAGAACAACTTTATAAGAACGAAGCTCAAATTGACCAGAATAGAACAAACTCAGGCTGCTTTTTAAAGGTATATGAAACACTCCTACAGCGATCAGTATATGTGGAACTACGTCGCAACATAATTTTCTTCAGTGCTAAGTATATTCATTTTAAAATCACTGTCTGGTGATTCCAGCAATTCGATTGTTTCCTAGCAATATGATTTCAGCTATATTCTTTAAAACGCAATCTTTGAATTAACCGATGACCACGCAGAAAAAACTCTAACTGCCAATCGTGCAGAAAACATGCAGAAAATAATGATGTACAGTGTTACTTTTATATGATTTAAGACCACTCCAGTCCTTTCAGCTATACATTACATATTCTATTACAGCAAACTCATTATTCCTAAATATGAATGTTGATTTATAGCAAACGGAAACTATTGAATATTCACATTTCTGTTGATTAACTGAAGATAAGTGTATCTTTGGAGCTAAGTCACGAAACAAGTCCAGAAAGCACCGCAAACCTCTTGTTCTTTTCCTTATTGATACACTACATGGTACCCTACTTCATTTGGGGTTAGAAAAAGTTTAAAACAACGCAGCTCCCTTGCTGCGAGTTTTAAAACTAGAATATCTTCTTCCTGTTCGTTCGCTAGATAACAATATTAGTGTATTATCTGAGATTTGCTTGGCATTATATGTACCACTGACTGTTACTAAACTCCCATTTGGCTCAAAGTGGCCCTCAGAGAAATATAATTAAAATATCCGGTTGGACAAAACTTAAATTAGTTGTTTTTCCTCGGTTGGAAAGCTTAAATGTTGCCTAATGTTAACATAAAATTTAGTCAGTGCAGTTTTAAATGGTGATTTTACAATTTGTTATCAATACAATTGAGACAATTCAGAACCATGCAGTTATTTCAGCTTGCGTGCGCATGTGACGCATTCGACTTGGCATAGCCATAAGGTGTGATATTTGTCCTCTCAATCTTGTCAAGTTTTTCCTGTCTTTACTCAAAAGAAGCTATTATTTATTTTTCGGCGAGATTAAACAGATTGACTACACAGGGCTCGTTATTGCATTGCGCAATGTCAAATGTTTAGTTACTTATTCGTAGTTCTGTTGCCTGTGCGTGCTTGCTAAGTATAAGCACAAATTCAAGGCCCGAGCACGAACACGAACATGAACACGAACACCAGCACAAACACGAACACGAACACCGGCACAAACACGAACACGAACACCAGCACATACACGAACACGAACACCAGCACAAACACGGGCGAACGCTAGCATGAACACAACGGCCTGTACAAACACGAACACCAGCACAAACACGAACTCCAGCACGAACACGATTGCCAGCACGTACACGAATACAAGCATGATATTTTTTTTACCAACACAGTATCAGTTTCAGCTGGCTGCCCAAGAGTTCAAACTTAATAAATGACTCTGCTTTTATATACGTGTCATAAATCAAAATTTTGCATGTCCGTAACTTTATATTATAAAATTTAGTAGAAATGTAGGCAGGATCATCAAAAATTGGTATCTTTGAGTTACAGTTAAACGTTTTCATGAGACACGAAAACGTATGTATAATTCTAGTTTGGAACTATAATTTTATGCAGTAACCCTTGTTTATTTCCCCTTCCTCGCAATTGCCTGTACGGTACCACTACTGGCAGGGATATAATATGGCCACTATGCATCTTTGTCTTTTAAACGACTGTTGCATGCTGGGCTAGCAAGGATAACACTTTTTTCGTCTATAATAGAATATTCTGATAACTATCTCCAAACCAGAATCATAAAATCAAGGAGAGAGGTTGTTTTTGGGCGTCGGTTAGAGAAGGGTGAAAGAGTTGATTACAGTTTGTTAAACGTTTTATATTTTAGTGAAAGACGGGAACTGTATGCTAAAAGTGAAGTTTGATTTGGTGCTGACGTTAAAATCAACCTTTGAATCTGACAGGTGATTGGGTAAACAACAATGACGTCACAATCCATTATCGTCTTCGCTGTACCCACAGAAGACGAACAGTATTCTTGCCAAACGAAAGGGGCCACAAAATTTACAAGTTCAGAGAACACAGTCGCTTGGAGTCAGAAACATTTACCTTTGTCACAACGGCTTTCACTCACACTGGCCGGTGGCACTGCCATTTGCAAATAAGCAAAGGATATGTTCGCAGTTTCTACAGATGGGATTCCCAGTACGGAGAGATTAGTTTGACAATGTGGTAACATAAAATTCCTGGTGTTAGTACGATGCATTGTTACGAGCTTTCATCAGGAAACCGTGTTAAGAAATTTTAAAACGCATCACTTTTTTGAGTTGCAGATAACGGCATAGGAGTCGGCATGTTTGGGAATGAGGGAAGGCGTTAAGAGCTACAAAAGATCTCTTTTTTCTCGTTTCGAGTTAGTGTAGTCCTGAAAAGGACTGTTGTTGTTAGTGACTGACGTTTAGACAACCTGTACGGAAGTCATCGTCAGAGTCAAAGTGACGAATTAGATGTCGGTTGAACACCAATATAGTCTGATTTACAATTATTGATTAGTCAGTTTTACTGTGATGTGATTGGCTGTAAACGGCGGCGTGGTTGGCGCAGTGGTAAGATCTCTGCCTTCTAACCACAAGGTCCCGCGTTCAACCCCGGCTCAGCCGAGAATTGAACATTTGTGTGACCTTCTTTTCCGCCAAAGTTGACTCAGCTTTCCATCC
>JAOCNB020459845.1:0-14937 GCA_026546465.2 Palythoa caribaeorum
GACTTACATGTTTTATGACAGAATTGTCAAAAATAATTTCCAACTGAAGGTACGACGCGACGGCAAACTAGCAGTGCGGAGGCGCGAGTTGTCATGGTAATTGCAAGAAGATCACTGATTGGCTGAAAAGTGATATTTACACACGTAAAAATATCGTATTTTTACGTGTGTTTAAATACGACATTTCTCAGTGGTAGAAAACCCTATAAGACACTCTTGTTTATATAATAAAAATATTTTGTGTTCCCTCAAACGGTTAAAATTTCAACGGAACACCTAGTAGTTAGGCTTTCTTCATCATAAAAAAGAGCTTTTTTTATTTTTCACGAGTTTGCAAAGACAACAAATACATTTTGATTCAGTTCAAAGAACAAAAAAAAATAAGCCTTCAAGCGTTGAACTCATATTTTGTGATTCAAACCACAGAAACGTTTGTATCGGTAAAGAGTCGACTGCTTAAATAACTTGTTGATTAAATAAATTCATAACATTTGTAACATTTATTAATACACTAAAGGTCGTTTTCACATTTTAACTCTAATTTTAAAGCAAGGTTAAATAAATTTTAACCAATTGTCAACAGGTTTACAAAGTCAGATTTAAGTTAATTAAGCTACTTATACATAGCTAACTCACCAACGGAACAAACAAATCTTCGTTGTATTTCTCTCCGTGAATTAAAACTACATGAAGGTCCTATTTTTCTATCGCCGTGTAAGTTTTAATTAACTGATGCTATCAAATAATCAAACAAAAATGTATCTTTGGTTTTAAGTTGTTGAACAAAAACAGTTTTTAAAACTAAAATCGTGCTTTTATTTCATAATGTAAAATCAAAATGTTGCACATGCAAATAAGTTATAAATATAACTATTTTTTTCTTTGTAAACTATAAGTAAAAATAAAAGCAAGAAAATGATTTTATATATTTTGACAAAATATTGTCATTTACGAACCTTTTTGCGCTGTGATCTGTGATAAATTTACATGTATAATGATCAAAAAAATTCTAAAAACTTCAGCATATCTGTTTATCTTTATGGCTTAGTTAAAAGATATTTTATGTTTTTCTAAATCGCATTTGCTCACAATATATATTGCTGTACGTTTTGTAGTAAATCGTTTTCTGTCTTGGACATTATTGATTATTGAGTGGAACACTTTATCGTGAATCAACCGAGCTGTCCTTTGCAATGTTGACAAGACTCTGATAAGTTTCATCAGCTACTAGAAAACGTAACAGCAGCGAAATTGCTTTAGCAGAGAACCACGTTTTGGTGAAATTCAACCATTATTTCCTTTACGGAGAGTTTTGCTGCTTATTTTCGGCAAAATTTCTTACTGTGTTTTTGTTCCTTTTTTTAGCCTAACTCATTTTTAAAGCCAGTCCCGTGTCATTTTTAATTCTAAACTTCAGATAGAGTAGATAGATAACATATAACATAAAATATCCTTTTTTTAATTCACAGTTGTTTTTGCTTCCTTAAAGTTTTTCTATCTGTAACGAAGATAAACATTCCTTATTGCAAGACTATTTTCGGCTATTTCTTGGAATTTCCTGTTATACTCAGGCAATTTTAAAATTAGGCTTCATCGATAAGAAAAACCCGCTTTATGTTCAATTGCTTTTCGTCGCAATGTTGCTATACTTGATCCGCGCCACATCTCACCGCCGTTCGGAATGCTACACTGTATATCTTGAAGAGATGGCGACGATGAGATCGGCATGTCCCGCGCTGAGAAAGGCTGCTGGAATGTTTGCTGAGACTGCGGGCTCACTTGTTGTTGAAGATTTATGCCGAGGTGCGATCGTTGCATCTGCGTTTGGTGAGGGTAAGTTTGTTGTAAGACCTCGTGTGCGGATTGAGCGAAGACGTGGTGTGGCGGTGATAAGGTAAGCGAAGACTGGGTTTGAGCCATCGTGGGCATGTTGGCCGCCATTGTTGTTGGCCAGCGGTGATCATTGTGAAAAGAACACATTGAGTCCACAAGGGGGTTAGCGTTATAGCTCTGTGCCATGTGTGAAGGCAGGATTGGCGCTGGAGGGCGAAGAATGGCTGCCGTCTTCTTGCGCTTTTTCCATTTTGCTCTTCTGTTTTGAAACCATACCTGTTAAATCCAAAAAAAAATTCAGATCACACCCTTTACTGAGTAGAAAAAATGTCATCTAAAATTAATCAAATAACCAAGTTCAACTTCTAAGAGAGAAAACAGGTAGATATTTACTTACAATAAAGGTTCCATTTTCAGTTTTTGGAATTCGAACTTAAGGTAAAAATATATTTTCCAAAGGTATTTATAGACTTTTATCTTTTCTGCTTTACTCAACTTTCCGCAATAAAGAAAGCAAGTTTCTTTTTAGTTAAAAGGTCGGACCAAATGGTAAAACGAAAACCTGCAATTGTGCCCCTTACTTTAAGATCTCTGAAAAACTAAATAACTCCCATTTTGAGCAAACCACACATTTTCGTTCTTATAAAATGCACGATTAAAAGTATTGATGCCTTGACTGATTCTTTCTTATTTTAAACTTTTCTTAACTTAGCCTGAGAGATTTCGTAATAAACGAACAAACGAATATACGCCGCCCTCGAATAAACGCGGCACCCTGGAACAGACAACAAACTGAAAAATCGATTTCATGACGTTCACTTTTTACAAGCGCATGCAGAGAGAGTTTAAGACTGTAAGTTTAAAGTTTGAAAGGTAGAGACAAAAATCCGCAACATTGAATTTATCTGATTTATTACGCGTTTACAAGTGCAACAAGTTGTAGTTTCAAAACTGTAGAGCTTGATCAGTACAGTCAGACAAAGAACCGTATCATTTTTTCTACTTTTTAAAGTTATGGTTCCAAGGTTGTTTAAAGAAATTAGCAGCATTTTAATCAAACGCCGCCCTCGAATAAACGCCGCACCCAAATCATGAAAAATTTAATAAACGCCGCGACGTTTAGTCGAGGAAATGCGGTAAACTTCTTTTCACCCAGGAACTAGTTATTTACCTACTTCTTGGTCATTTTTACCTACAAGCTATTTTTAAGAAAAATTTATAATTAAAAATCTGAAGTATATATATGTCTGTATAAAAGCTGCAGACGAGTCGAAACAATCAACGGTTCTTGCAATAAAGCGAAAGAGAAACACTAGTCACTAGTGAAAGCGTATAATACTGGTAAGAACACCGGCAATGAATGTGGCAGAACTGATACATCCTGTTCCACCAATGTTTTCACTCTGTTTTGAAAGTAAGCAACAGCATGATGCCACGAACGCGGAATTTTGTCTTTAATTGTCAATTTAACAAAAACGTTCTTTTTCACCCTACATTACGTATAAGTTTTTTCCCAACTGAAAATCACAACGTATCAAAGAAGTTCTCAGTGCTGTATCATGTTTTATCCCGCCAAAATTAACGCAATATGGGTCAAGAATTACCTAACAATCTATTCGTTAATGATTGGGAATAAAAATTAATCATTAGTCTTTTTGACATATTTGTTCAAAAAAGAAAAATAATTATTTTCTATAATTATTTTGAATTAAAGTAGCAGACGATGCTTTTTATAAGCCTCTAATCGGGCTCATTACTTTAGAAATTTATTCGATTCATCAACACAGCAAAAGATTTTTTATAGTCAACAAAACACATGCAATTTCCTCGATAGAGCAGTCAACTATTAAAGATTAAACAAAATATTTTTCTTACTTTGCAAGAATCGCTAATAATATCTCCTAAACAGATCCGTTCAAGCCAAATCCTCGGCCAAATTTTTGTTTTATTGTTAATTAAAAAAGGCCAGGATTCTTGGCTTCATTGCAAATGTTTCATTGTCAATGTAGAGATTAAAAATTAAAAAAAAAAACTTAGAGTGATAAAGAAAAATAGTGAATGGTTTTTTTTGTATTTCGACCCAAGTTTTCGTGGCATGTTTTGCTTGCAATACCCTTAAAGACGGACACTCTCCCTAATTATCTTTTGCGAAGCTATAAGACTGAGCGTGAGAATTTAAACTGCTTTTTGCAATATGTTATTTTAACATGGATTATTGGGCGAACACAGCCGAACACAAGGTCTCCTCTTATAAGCGATTTTTACTTTGTCATTTACAATCATCCTTTCTTAATATAAGTTCCGGTTTTTCTTTAGCTATAATTTTAATTATTTTACTGTATTTTCAACTGTAAATGTGTTTTTCTTTTACTTATTCAGTTTTATTAATTTGAAGTGCGATCGTCTCAAAGGAGTTTGTTTGTTCATAGTGCCGGATTCAGTCAAAGAACTTTGTGCACAAGCGCGGGTACTCGTAAACAGAAGTCTCCGATAAATTGGTTATTAATTTTCTCTTATTTTAGTGTTAAAGACTCATTTCAGAAATGAAAGGCCGCACAGATAATTTTAAGATTTGACATGCATTTGAAACTAACGTAAGAAAAAAGGAAATGGGCGAATGGTGAGCCAGTAAGGAGTCTTTCTTTCAACATAGTTTTTATTTGACGGAAGGAAACTGTCACTTTGAGACACATTTGAAACTCTTCTCTTGCCTGGCTTTTTCAGTTTGTATAACTCTAGTGGTTCAATTCGCTATACAATCGAGACAAAATGAATGGCTTCACGTCAAGAAGTTGAGAGAAGAAAAACCAAATTGTCGTAATATTTAGACGCCAACTTCAATTCAGAAAAGCTGAACAAACATCAAGAAGTTCTTAATTATTCCATGACTTCAAGTGTATAACTAAATAAGTGTATCATTTTGCATCGTTTTCAGCAAGTTATTGAATAATTTCCTTTGAATAAGAAATTTATTTGTATTCGTTTATCTAGAACTTTTCCAGAAGGCCTACACTTATGTCTTGTTTGTAATGCTAATTGATAAGCGGTGCTAAAAACATTTCTGTGATAAAACCTCTACGATAACTAAACACGTAAAGTAGACTTGCTGAAAATACGAATTGCTACTGCAAATTTTGAAACGGTGAACTGTTGATTCCATTTATAATCATTAAATACAGAATGAATCTACGAGATAATTGGCGAGTATTTCCTTAAAAATATCAATTAATTTTTAAAACGATACTTGGAAATACAAATGCAAAACAAGCCCAGTAACAGGCGGACATGCATATAAGTTTTACTCGTATAAGAATTTTTAGTTTCTTTTGGTTGCTAACTTAAATATAAAGTTTTTGTAAAAAACCCAGCGAAATATGTCGTTCAAGCTGTTATGCCTCCGCGACAATGCAGGTGCAAATACGGACTTAGAAAATGGGAATACTGTGACTATAAGAAAATACATCTCGCTCGAAAGTTGCTCTAATATCATGCTGGGAATTGCGGGCATCCCAGTAAATCTCTCTCCTCCTTGTCGAAATATTTCCTGTCAATACCACGGGGTAATGATTTGTTGTTTCTAAACCAAGCGGGAGTCCAAAATTTCTAGTTTGGCTTCTAACCGGAGTAAATGCACACTGTGGTGATGTTTTGCAGACCAGCTTCAACCCGTTACATCCACAATATCACCACCATGTACTCGCGATTCAAATATGGCAAACATACTTCATACAATGTCCTTTACGATTTACGTTTCTCACGGGTAAAAAACTATTGAAACACTCCCTGAACATGAAATGGTGAAATTCAAGTCTTTCATCCCAGTGTCGCTGTGATGTAGTATTTACTGTAACACTTTTGAATTTATTTTTTTTAAAAAAACACTGAAACAGAACATGTGGTTTTTGGATTTTCAAAAACCATTTGTATCAAAAAGTCCAACAAATAATTTTCTCGTTTGAACTAAACCTGAAGTATTATTTGGCAATCGCTAGAGAATAGGCATTTCTTTGTCCTTTACTAATTAAATTCTATTTCTAATGTATTCAGTCGAAACTAATTCAAAGAGTTTAAAAGTCAAATAAATGAACTAACATTTATGAAAAGCGGGCAAAGTCTGTACACAAGAGAGAAGTGCACTTTATATATTATGTTTGTTCTAACTTCGTGACTTTAATAACCGTCAATTGCATTTTAAAAGCTATTTCTAACAACTACTAAAACCAGTATAACATTGTTCATTCCTTTTTAGAATAGTCTTGTTAAGAAAATTTTACATCTTGTGACAGCTTCTGAAGGTTTAAAAACTGACTAAAATCTAAATTATTGGCTAGCAACACACACGGTTGAACGACCGAGCAAAATCGTGCTCAAGTTTTATGGCTTTTCTTTGAAACATTAAGGCTTTTAAGCACATTTAGTAAACCGCATTAGTAAGACGAGCACTTATTTTGCATTTGCAGATGAAAACACGTTTCAACACTTGAAAATTGAGAATAAATTTGATAAAAAGTGTTTATACTTTATATTCCATGAACAAAGTGTGTTCACTTAACAATGTAAACTATATGTGATAACTTTACAAGCGTTAAACTTAATGAAAAGTTAAGTGAACCATAAAAAAAGTTTTCTCGTCATATTTTCCCTGAATTGAAGATTAATTTAAGATGTACACGAACAAGGGTAAATTTGTTCAAATGTTTTTATTAGCCTCCCACACCCAATGATACGTCAACTCGAGATCTCTTGGGGAACTGCTTCTTAAAACCATTTCCGCAATTTCGTGCTTTTAATTCGTCAATCCATTAAAAGCATATTCTTCCAAAGCGAACACTCGAACACAGTTTGCCAGAACTAAAAATAACGTTTGAGCTGACGTAGTGCTTGAACGAATAACATTTTCAGTCCATTTTTCGAATTAGTTGGTTTACAGAAGGAACACAAAAGTGCGCCAAATTGTTTGATTTTTCTGTTTCCTCGATCCGATCAAAGATATCAACATTTAATTAAATAGAAAGTTCTTCTTTTAAAAATACAGACATCGGTAATCTTGTATCTTGCGTTCTAAAGCCAGCAATAGAATCTTGCAATTATTTTAATGAGTTCTTTTGTCCTTTTCCTTATAAGTGGCAGTAAATAGAAGAAATCTTTGTTTCCCCCAATAAACTCGGAAACTTTAAACAACCGAACTGCTATAGCCTCGAGGTATCTGACCACTCTTCTAAAAAGTGTCTAATTTTCGCTAATTACTCTTATATGGTGCTAAACTAGTGCTGACTTGACTTTCACAAAACCCAGAAGGTTTAACTTGAAACTATTGCATTTAAAAAATAACCGATTATGATCGAAACAAAAACAGTTTACGGCATGCACTACAAGAAGTTTTAAATAACACAAAAATAAGGATTGCGAGTCATGTGAAATATTTTCACTAAGTAAACAGGTTTGCCGGTCAGTCCGGCTTTTAATATCTTGGCGGTTTCTCTTATAATCCTATACCATACGATTCATCAAAGGCGAGAGTGAGAGACCAAAATGAAAAATGTAATTACACAAAAAGATCTTGTGTTCCGCCCGATTCTTACTAATTATGTTGCGATCACCGGTACCGCTTTGTCTTACAAATCAGAGCTTCGCACACGCTGGTCATATTCCCTGCTTGTTTGGATCTGTCTTCTCTAAACACTGCCTTCCACAAATCACGAAAACATACAATCGGCGTTACGCTTTGTTCTTTCAATCTGTATGATACTAAAACTTTGTCTAAATAGGGCAGTGTTTTGAATTTTTTTCCAAGTAAAACATACACACTTTTTATAATACAGAACGAGTGAAAACGTGGAAATTAATTTCTTTCTCCTTCAAATTAAGTGATTTAAAGAGTGGCTTGAAATAGAAGAAACAAAATTTTAACCTTGTGAGAGTTCTTTCCCAGTAGACATGCAAATAAAAGATATTAAGTAGCCGAAACGACTAAAAAGAAATTACAAATCTGGAACTGTTGATTTTGTAAGATTGAAAAACAAGATTGGAAGATTTTAACTTTCAGCTGTTGTTCAAAGTTCTAAACAGGTGTGAGGGCTGGCGCGAGCTCGATATTTTTCATACCATCTGATATAGACCGGGAGATAAGTGAAATCAGTCTGTATTTTATATCATAATAGACTACCGAATCGCACGGTCTGTTTCGGTCAATTAACTTTGTAACACTGTCATAGAATAGAGAAATTGGGTCCGATTTCTTGCTTAACCGTGGCGTGGGTTTAATTATAGTGCCGTAGTCATAAACATTAAATACTGAACAATTGGAGCTCACTGTTTCAAAATCATAACACTCAAAACGTTCTCTCTATTACTTTTATGTGTATGTCGAAACATTATATATATGAGGCAGAACATTACGATAGAACCGGCATTCCCTCTATAGTCGGCTAATTAGAGCTTCCAATATTACCCGTGTTTCGGCTGTTTCTTACAAACCTATTTTTAATAATCTACCCTTTTGTGTACATTTTGAAAAGTGTAGACTCGGACGGCATAATGAAAATGCGGACACGCTATACCGCCTCTGACCGTTTCCAGAACAAGTTCTTGGTCGATATTCTAGTTGTATTTTTGCTTTGATCTCTAAACTAATTGTATATAATTTTTATACCAAAGTGTTTGGGCTGCAGAGCAAATCGGCTCGATCAGTTCGTGTCTCCTGCGGCCTGGCGGCAAGGCGAACCACTAAACAAAACGCAAATTAATTCCACAAAGGCTACAGCGTTGTGAATGCGATAAAAATATAATAAATCAATCTACAATAAAAACCAATTTCCCACTAAGCAGTATCTCTCACGGTTTAACGGTAAAAGTAAAGAATGGTAAGAGTTTGTACATTCATACAGAGTGTGAAAGCGATTAGTAAGCAAAAATATACAAATATATCAATATTGCCGGCAAAACATGGCCAGCGTTTGTGATTATTTTATCATTTATTAAAATAAAGACGGCGAGCTTTAACTCTTCTAAAGAAAAAATCTAATCTAACTTTAACTTCTGAAGTTTAGAAATTTGTTTTGTTTAAGGCAGCAAAAGTGTTTTGAGTTCGATTTGTAAGCTGGCAAGTTTAGGCGATGAACCGTTACTTAAACTTCATTATTCCAACAAGGTCCTTAAAGTGTAATTTTTTCCTCATTGATAACTTAATCACTTTATTTCACTTTGCTTACAAATCGTGTGCTCACCTGAACTCGTGATTCTGTTAGTCCAATTCGGGCTGCCATATCTTCCCGCATGAAAACATCCGGATAATGAGTACGTGCAAAGCATCGCTCCAACTCGTTCAGTTGAGCTGGGGTGAATCGCGTTCGATGTCTCTTCTGTTTGGTTGTTTGACTTTCACTTGTCTTCTTCTCTTCCTCATCCGCAAAAGTATCAACTGTTCGTTTGCTCTCAGTTGGCGAAGATTTGCCATCAATACCCCCACTTTTGCTATTATCTACAGCGAGAGTGTAGTGAATTAAATTAGATCCTTCTCAAACTGAAATCATTAGAAAAATTATTTTATAAGCTCAGCTTAATGTGACTGATCAGTGAAATTTCCAGCACTAGTTACCCCTAACAAGATATCCCAGATGTGTTGTACCTTGGTCTTGGTCAGCAAGTTCACCATTATGATTCAAAATTCCAACAATAGAGTGTTCTAAACTAGGGACCAGCTCAAGCAATGACGAAGTACTTCCATCTTCTTGATTTTCCAAGTTAGGAGCCCTAGCGGAACCGTGTGTGTTAGCCGAGGTCTCCATTGCTAAGCCACTGATCTTGGCTGGGTTTCGGTGTTCTTTGACTACTGCCTATTACTGTGGATTTAATATCTATAGGACCGCTTGACCAATCACAGCCTCTCTTCAACCTATTTTCTTATAAAATTATGTCAGGTGTCATCGCCGGATCAAAAAGCATGTAAGCAAATCAGGCTATATTAATATTTAATTGCGCTAATTGAAGATGAGAGCATGGCAAATTAACCACTCGTAATATTATTTTTCTTCTTTCAAAAGAGTGTGCTAAAATTGTGCGAGGCGCTGGGTACAAATCTAAAAACAAAATCACGGCGGTGGCTCCCGATAGCTTTCGCATCCCGTGGTTCGGCAAATCAGCTGTATGGTTGTAGTACTAACAGTAATTTTTCCTAATTAATAAGCATTTGTTTGCGATAAAGTATTTTGGCTTCAAAATAATTGGTCAAATAGGCCATGATTAGTCAAAACTGAGTCTTCATTAGCATGATTAATAAAACATTAATTGCTAATTAAAATGATAGGTTCTTCGCAACACCAGTGAGAGGCAGTTCAAAAGCCTGGAACCTCAGCTCAACTCGACAGTTCGGCGTCTCTGTAATTCTGTATTTTTTGTACAAATACTTCCGAAGATAAACATTAATATTATGTTGCTTTTTATTAGATCTCTTCCGATAACTTTTGTGTTTCTAATATCTTTCATTTCCCAACTAAGAGAACTCTTCATTGAAAAACGTCCCAATGCGCAACCCACGAACTATAATAGAACAAGAGTTGTATATTTTCTTGAAGTCTTTGATTTTTGACAAAGTCCTTGTATTGTCTTCGTGTACACGATTATTTCAGCTTTTCCTAATTGCCTAAGAATGTTTATCATATTTCTTTTGTTAGCAAAGAAAACTAACATTTTCATATGGTTTTAAAATAATTACCAAAGCAACATGAGTTCTCGAGAGCTTTTTTATTTTCCATTTAACCGAGGACCACCTACACCAAACAGAAGAAAACATACGGATATAATCTACTTTTTAACATTTTGTAGTCGTAAACTAAGATATACTTTATTCACCAACGTGGTTTGTGTTTCGCACGCGCCAAGACTTTGTTTATTCGTATTTAGTGACAGACGGGCTCGCGTAGGCAATTTACACTGAAAAGCCATGATCTTAACAAGGACAATAGGTATATTTCTTAAGGGCTTCTCAAAAGCTTTAATGGCTTATCGAGAGCACTGGACCTTTTAAAAAACCACAGCACATGAAAGAAAATCACGGAAATTTTATTAAAAATCGCCCCAAGTAAGAAAGTCAAGTTTTTTTTTAATGTTTACGCGTGACATTTGAGCGGGAAATATTTTCCAATACAGCAGCTGTAGCCTTGAACAAAATGATTACTTTGGAATTAATAAAATTTTATAAATAGCACCATTAGAATTTTTATATGGTTATTGCTTCAGAAGAATCAATGAATTGAGCAAATCTATCTTTAGCCACAGTTACTCAAAACTGGAAGTGATATAGGACTTTTGGTTCCTCGCCCCAGTCGTTAATCCGTAGTGCGTAGCTTAATAATGTTTTACCCTGTGCTGGAATAGAAACTCCGAAAATTAATTCTTTAAATGAATCTTTGGAAAACTAATTTATCGATGAATCTACGTCCATCTTTAGTCAACTCTGATATCATAATGACCTAATTTAACTGACGATAATTTTATAAAAATCTTTCTAGGGCAGGTAGACGATGTGTTGAACAGAACAGTTTATTCAAGGCAAAAGAGTATAACGGCAAATTAGAGGAACGCGTTTCAAATTGATTTTATTTATACCTTCCGCTAAACATCCCTTTTAGGCATCCATCTGACTTTAAAAGTCCCATAAAAGATTTATTAAAAAGCTACATTCGAGAAAAACACACACCTTATTGATACCCAACTCGCCTAAGTATTTTTTGCTCAGAAGTTGCCTTCGCAAACAGAAAGTAATTTCGAAAAGTTTTAATTAAGAAAAGGTATTAATTAGAAATATTGTACGGATCACCATGAGTTTCTGCCCCAAGGTGCTATGACCTTAAGTCATTGAGTCAAGATAAATTCTAATTATTTTTTTTCTTATTTGGCGGTCAGGTCTCAAATCAATAATTGATTAACGCGAGATTTATAAATGAATATTATAAAATAAGAGGTGTACAATGGAACGATGACACCGCGTGTGCAAAAACTGTCAGAGAATTATATCGAAAATCAAGGCTATCTTATGTGTTTTTATTCTCTGTTGAATCAACCCCAGTAAACTAATTAGAACTTTTTTACTAGAAAAGCTTTCCGATGTTTCGTCCTAGTACAAGAGTGCTTCAGCATTGGTAACTGTAATTATGTGCTACATGGTTTGTGTAAATGTAAATGTACAAAGATTTGATATCTGTGTGAATTTATTTACCAGATGATAATCGATTGAGTGCTAAACATAACCAAAATTTTTTCCCGACTTTTTGAGCAAGCAATAAGTGGTTTTGAAATGATCCTCCCCGTCTACAATCTGCTTATGTAGTTTTGCGAGCTGGAGATATGAGAAAAGCAAGCAATATCTTTCGTTCCGGCGTTTTCTCTCTACTTTAACACAACGCTTGGCGCAACTTACTAGGCTAATCAAAGTTTCTTCTGTAAACATCAAATCCCGGTCTTCAATGTCATCTTCTGGCAACGTGTTCGCTTTGTTTAGGTTTCTTTCATATCTCTGAACTTTGTGTATATTTTACGTACAAACAGATTATCATTCAAATGCAATTAATTTCAGGAAGAAAAAAAACAAGCCCAGGATATTGCCCTCGCTGCTATGGCCCATTCAGGCTTTTCGATCCCAATTCATTTTTGCGCCATCTGCAAAAAAACTATAACAGCCAATATCTTATTGCCAATTCTTACGTTTACAATTTTTTGCGTCTGACTTATAAGGCTTCAAAATTTACACCTTGAAATACCCAGATTGAAAGTATTCGTAAACGAGGTGTTATATTCAATATCTACTCTAATATGTCACAAAATTGGTCCACGAAGAAATTCGTGGTAGTTTATTGATTGGAAAAATATTACTACAGTAAAACTTTGCAGACTTTTTCATCATTGGATGGTTCTAATACTGTTACGCAGAAAGGCTATATTATTGTACTTAAGCCGCCCCGCTGAGCAAGAATTGTATTTCTTTCATTTGGGCAATAAGCTAGCACCGGTGAATGTTATAATCCCCAAACAAACCCTCGAGTATACCAAATCAACAAGGTATAGACCAGGGAAAATATAATAAATCTAACTACACATAAACCGGGTTATTATGATTTCTTAATTCTAGGAAAGAGAAGGTTACGGGTTAAGGAGAGAACCAGAATAAACATTGTACAACAATTTTTGGACATCGTTGTCACCACTGTCATCAATGTAAAGAAAATTCACTAAATTCACTAGTATATTTGTAAGACTAAAGTAGTGAAAATAGAAGATAGTTGCGCTTCCTAATATGATTTTAAGTGACTTTAATTTCTAGAAAACGTCGATTGAAACTGAGGTGTCTGTAGAATAGGAAGAAATTATCATAGCAGGTGAAAAACCTGGAACCTTCTTTTGTTCTTGCCTTACGTCTTCACAACTTAGCGTAGTTCTCTTAGTTAAATTACAATAAAAACAAATCAAGCTTCATAACCCCACAAACGCTTTGCTGTTTGATGGTGTAGTTTTTCTATGAAATTTAATTCCCATCCATTTTTGGAATTAGATCAGTTGGTCAATCAAGCCATCTAATAAACTCATATACTCTAAACGATCTTAAACCCAATCTATTTCTTTGACTCTAATCGAATCTACCTCTATTTCTCTTCCAGATCATATTTAAAAGCTGCCTTATCTCAGTTGATCAGGCAGTGTCAAATCATAACCCATAAGAAATCACTAACGTAAAAATTGAGTTTCTACTTTTTAAATGGAGCCTTGTGTCTGACTTCGCTTTCAACATTCGTTTGTCGAATGTCCAGAAAAGAATGGAACCCTTCTGAATTGCAGATATCTCTGGATCCAATCGTCGTTTTGTTATTAGGTAAGATTTGACTTTTGAATTGAAATTATCATTTGTTTTAAAATCATAGAGAAAAGGTTATTCGACTTAAGTTCTTTATTTGCAATAAACAGCATAAAAATGTCTACTTTAAGTATACAAAAAGAACACATATCAACAATGTATTTTTCAGTGCGAAGATATTGGAACAAGGCTTTTCTTTGTGTTGCCTGATAAAGTTCTTTATCGTTAACAAGCTCTTCTATGTCTTATTCGCTTTCTGAAGAGCTTATTCTGTGAGAAAGATAAGATCAGTGCTTTATCAAAAGATTCTTATAGAGGCAACCTGAATATTATTATAAAATAGACTTAAAACATATTGTGCTGAGTAATATAAATAAAGAGAGAATGTAAAAAAAACTCTATTTTACTATTGTAAGATGAAAAAGCAAAAATATCAGAAACATAAAAACATGCAGTTCTTTGCGGTTTCTTTTTGACTAAAAACAGCTGCTCTTGTGGGTTGGTATTCAATTGAGATCTTCAAAAACTGACCCAATATATACAGAGCTTATGGTGGATTGTCACACTGCTCAGCGAGATTGTCGAAAAACTATATGAGATTTAGTTAGCCGCGGCATTAGAGTATTAAAATAAAACGAGTAAAAAGATTGAAGCAACGCATTCTCAAACAGGGTAAATCTCAAAAGGATTTAATTGTGAACAGAAAGAAACTGATGGAATTTGCCGCTAGTGTTTTAAAAAAGTGATTCGTTTGAGGAATGTTTTTGTTTGAAACGTGGATTAAAAGTGAACGAAGATTTGGTTCTGTAAATTGGATATTATGGCAATGTTTGGTCGCTCTTACAAGCTTTTTCTAGGGGGTATAGATATGCCACTCACCACTAAAGAATTAAAATCTCAATAATTTTCTTCTTTAGTTTAGAATAATAAAAGGTTAGTTCCTATTTATAGTGTTTCTTGCACACGACGAGTTATTGGTAAGATCCGCTGTTCCTCCATTACATTTTGTGATTCTAAGAAGAAATTGCTATTTATAAAGCTATTGTACAACAATCTTTGGCAAAAGAAAAGAAAGGAAAGGATAGTAAATATATAGAAATAAATACACAAGTATTTGGGAAGGTAATAAAGAAAAGAGTAAGTATTTATATTCAATAACACTGAGTCGTTGGGCAATATCTGAAGTTGTAAGAGTTCTAATTCGGGCCATTGTGGTTCTCGTAATCCATACCATAGCTGTTTCTTCTCTTCCACAATTA
>JAOCNB020460248.1:0-14918 GCA_026546465.2 Palythoa caribaeorum
AGTTGTGGTCGAGTTTTTCTTGAGGTCACTTCGTTTGTATATACTAATACAATTATTCTCTTCAGTCTCGGTGAATAATGGCTTTTAGAATATTCACCTTGATGCTTCGCATCTCGGCAAATATTCTGCCACTATTCTCCTTGATTTCAGTGAATAATTGTTAATTGGTTAATAATTTAGATTTATCACTGCATATATTCCGTTAACGTTTATGCCATTTTTATGTTCTTTATGTTCAGAAAGGCAATCAGTCTTTTAAGAAATAAATTTAACCAAAACTTCAAAATATAAGCACAGTAGATGATATATTGCTTTAAATTAATTTTTTATTTACAAGCATATGCAAAGTAAATAATTAACAATTAATACTTCTGTAGTTCGCAGAATAGTGAACTTTTCACATTTCTAATCAGTTGTCTAGTTTTACTGTAAATTATAATAACATTTTAACATTCATGACTCACTCAATTTATAAATGTATTTCAAAGTGATTGTCACAAAGATCCTACATATAAAGACTAATTTACATGCAAAGGTATTGCTATAGTGCTAGTAATATGGATAAAAAGATAGAATAGAAATAAACTTAAATTTAGGTGAAATAGAAGAGTTTATGACGTCGCATCACTTGCAGAGGAGTGCAAAATTCAAGCTAATATTATTTATTTATATATAAAATTAATTTTAAAACACAAATTTCTCTTGAAAATTGATAATGTGGGGGTGTTCCAAATTCTGTTCTCCAGGTTATTCCAGTCTTTAATAGCTTTGTAGTTTGTCCATTGATTTCCCTGGTTACATTATATACCTTTGGTAGCCATGGTGTATCTTACCAATATCTTGAGTGATTCATGAGACTATTAATGGATTTGTAGATAGTATGTAAATGCAGCAATATTAAGTTCTGTGATGTTTTACTGTAAGTCAAGCCACTTCAGTGCTGACAGCGCATCACTTGCAGAGGAGTGCAAAATTCAAACTAATATTATTTTAGCAGCCTTGTTCTCATTAATAGAGTTTCTTAATCACAGCACTTCCAACTGCTACATTCGGACTTATTGTAAATCCATTAGTATTAAAATAGGGCCTAACGTCTTGAACGTCTCAACTGTATTGATCATAATGCATACAGTATTTCAGTATTTGGCATACAAATTTTATTTCACTGACTGTTATTGACGTCAACATTACTGTCTCTCTTGGAGGCCGCAAACACATTAATATTAATATTATTATACAAGATTTTACGTTTTTTAAAATGGATAAATTGCATGTTTTGTCCTGTATTTGTTTTAGTTGTAGAGCAAAGATTACAGGAGAACACCACTACTAAAACAAAAAACTCGTTTTTAACAAAATGACGCTATTATTAGTCTTTTTATTGTAAAAGGTCTTTAGAAATGAAATTGTAAATTTATCAGTATGCGCACCATGATTGTAAGTGGATTGATAACGAACCATCTAATGCCTGGCCTCTGATCCGGTCAGGGAAACGTCTCCCATGGGAAGAAGAGGAGGTTTTGATAAAACCCCCACCTCCCTTACCAGAGTTCCAGTTTGGAAATTACGTCTCTAATGCTTGGGAAGAAATTCAGAGGCTCATGTCGTCAAAGGCTGCGGGTGAGAGGAGGTCGTGGTTTTCTGCTGTCCGTCTAACATTTAATTTCTTACATAAATGTACTGTACTTAACTTTAATTGCTAACAATGTGTGGATTAATTGTAGCATTTCTAGTTTTGGCTCACTGATTATTAACCAACTTAATCAAAGGGGAAAGACTGATTATAAAACTTCTGTGTTTAGTGTACCTTTTGGAGCCTTACCATATTTGAATATAAACTATACATTGTTGTATGCATTGCTGGCATGCCAATTGCCGAAAAGGCCAAGGTTGACAAATGGCTGAAGTGTTCGTATGGATTGAAAATATTGAAAAATGTTCAGGTTATATAGTTCAGTTGACTGGAATGGTGACGGCATTTAACTTGTATAACTATTAGATTATGACACACCACATGGCCAACAGTGCACTTCTTGCCTCGACTACTTATTTGACTATTTTGATAGAAAATCCTCAGGAAAATCTTAATTAGATTAAAAAAAACCCACTTTCATACGTACGCTTCTTCAACTAATAGAGTTGTGTCGCAGCCGTACAAAATACTTCCGTTAGTTTATACCCAAAACAATTATCTACTTGATCTTTTCTCTACGGAGCTCTATAGGAAGAGGTAAAGCATTTCACTATCTGTACATATATTATTTGTTATAAGTTAATGTATGTAAGCGGCGTTTTAAAGTACTTTACAGTTACTATTATAATTATACTATCCTCTTTTGTTCTTTCCACGCCCTTGTATGGAATGGTATTTATACTCGCCACACTACTTTTGCAAATGGTGTTAATCTTTGTGATGCTGCTTTTAAAGTTATCCTTCGAAAGATACATCGCTAGTTGCAATGGTATTTGTATGCCCACTTTATTTGGTAATGTTTATCCCTTACTCCTTGGTCTTGGTAACGATTGTTTACCTTACTGTTAAAACTTCATTTTATCGAGAAAATCTTGGTTGTTTTAGCCAAATCTTGCAAATGTTGTTTTAGCTTATCGTTCTGTTTGTTAGTAATCGTGGTCGGCTTTACTACATTGTTCTTGGTAATGTAGTCACTATTGCTTTTCTATGCTGTTTTTGATGTTGTTTATATGTCACATACTACTCACTGTTTTGGAGTCGTTGCCACAGTGAACTTGTTTAATGCTGTTTTTTGTGCCTGAAAATGGTGTTTACTTTCACCGCAAGGCCGTTCCTGCTTACCCTAATGCAAAGATCTTGCTATAAAGTTTACCCTTATTTCACATGAAGGAGTCCTCGGCTGTACAATAATATTGATTTAAAATGAGACTTCTTTGTGTGTGTGTCCATATCAGCATTTCCAATTTGATAACTTGTTGCCTATCGCTTGTGACAAGTAATTTATGTTTATGTCATTACATTTAGATTTCAATATATCGACACGCGGGAAACTTTAAGTATTTAAATCAAAGTAGATAGCTTGTTGTGAGCTACATATAAAGAATAATCAAATGCGAGCTGCTAATGCAATCTACCTAAGGTAGAAAAAGTGTTATTGTAGACTAATATTGTTGGACAGCCAAGGGGCCTTTTTCATGCATACTGTATGTACTTGGAAATAATATTTATCCTAATTTTGCTGTGCTTGATACTAATAAAATATCATAATTAATTAGTTCATATTAGTGTTTAGCCTTAGGGCGTCACCTTACAATATTACCCATACTTCATTGCTTGGTATATTTGACACAAACACAATGTTTTTTCCTTATTTGTTTTTAGAAGTCATGGACGAAGCAACGACAGTACCTTCCAAAGTGAATCATGAAGAAAGTTCTGATCGCAAATCTGTCGAGGAAAATGAAGATGACAATTTTGAAGATGCAGTTACAGAGGGAATTTCGAAAGGAGATGTTCGCGATTTTCAGAAGTCTCGTGAAGAAGACCAGTCAAAGGCTATGGATGAATCTACACTGGAGCAGGAGCTTGAGCAGTTAAAGAAACTAAAGGAAAAAGAACAAAAAATTCGAAAGTTAAAAGAAATTGAAGAAAGAATGAAACCAGTTGCTGAACAAAATTTTGGCATTACAGATGAAGAAATAAACCTGCGAAGAGAAATACAAAATGTTGAAGAGAAAATAAAGAAAAAACAAGATAATGATCCAAATTATCTTTCGAAATCAAGAATAAATGAAAAAGAAGACAGTTCGGCTGTTAACTCACCAGGTGTTGAGATAATGACAGATTACAATGAAGAACAAAATGAAAAAGAAAAAGAAGAGAATGGGAGAAAACGAAAACTTACGGAAGAAGAAGAGAAGAAAGAAAGGGAAGAGGCCGATAAACGTAAGAAGGAGGAGGAAGAGAAAGTGAAAAAAGAGTTTAGGAAACGGCAAGAAGAAAAAGAGAGATTAGAAGAGGAGAGACGTAGAAAACTTATGGAAGAAGAAAAGAAGAAAAGAAGGGAAGAGGCCGAGAGATTAGAACAGGAGAGACGGAGAAAACGTATGGAAGAAGAAGAGAAGAAAAGAAGCGAAGAGGCCGAGAAACTTAAAAAGGAGGAGGAGAGAGTGAAAAAAGAGGAGATTAGGAAACTGAAAGAAGAAAAAGAAGGATTGGAACAGGAGAAATTGAGAAAAGAAGAAGAAAGGCTCGAAGCTAAGAGGCGAGAGGAAAATAGAATCAAAATGGAAGAGATGCAACGATTACAGGAAGAAAAACGAAAAAGAGAAAATGAAGAAAGAAAAAAAAAGCTTGAAGAAATTCGACGACGTCAGGAACTCCTACGAAAACAGCAGTTGGAAGAAAGACGAAGAGCAGCAGAATTGAAGAAAAGGCAGGAAGAAGAAAAAATAGCACAAGCAAGAGCTTTAGAAGAAAAACGTAGGCAAAAAGAAATTGAACGACGCAGAGAAGCTGAGAAAAGAAAGCTTGAAGAGGAGCGCATTGCTAAAGAAAAGATCAGGGAAGAAGAGCGAAAGAAAAGAATTGATGAAGCGGTGGCAAGACGACTTAAATCACTAGAAGAAGAAAACCAACGAAAGCAGAAGGAAGCCGAGGAAAGAAGAAGGGAACAGTTGAGAAGGGAAGAGATGGAAAAAGAAGAACAGGAGATCGAAAGAAAGTTTAAGGAGAAGTTGGAAGCAATGGCATCGTCTCGCTCCCATGAAGAAGAACAGAGGCAGGCTGGCAAAACCAAGGTAGACAAACAACACAGCAATATTGCTAATGAAGCAACTAGTTCGGGGAAGCCAGATAGTACCACAAGTATGAACGGTGTGCTTGAAAATGGAATACCTCGAAAGAATTTACAAAATGGAAAAACGGAGAAAGACAAAAAGATTAGGACGTCATTTCTGCCGTTATCAGAAGAGAGTAAGTTGTTTTGAAGGTTCTTCAACTTTAGTATACTACCTCCGTGTGCTTTAAAAATGTAGAGTGAGGAGCATTGGCGACTGTTGTTTGAGGTTTTCATGGCCACAATAAAATAATTGATATTACTGGAAAGCGCTTTCTTATTCGACGGTATTTAGTGGTCACTTTAGTAATCTTTTGACTTTTTTACATGCGAACAAAGGGAACATTTTGGACTTTTCGCTTTGGTTAATTTACTTTATTGTAATGATAAGGACTTAAGATTTTTGGATTACCCCAGACTCTTTTATGAAGAATTCCACTATCAATTTATTCTCACTGGTCCATTAGTTTCTCAAGATGACTGCGTAGATAACAAAAGATATTTTAACCCAATTTAAAGTTTCTATACGGCCTACAAGGTTGTTGTATTATTGCTAACTTTATATTGAAAAAACAAGTATTCGGGCCCGAATTGTAGAAATTGCAGTGCAAGTGCTTACCATTATTGAACTATTGCTCGCAGAACCAAAAAAGGAAGCGTTTTGCTATAGATATCCACGGTCATAACAAGCTTTGCTTTTGAAGAATCTTTAGTAAAAAGGGAAAAAATGATTATTTAGTGCAACAATATTTTCAAATTAGTGGATTTTAGAAATCATTTTAGTTTCCCTACTCAGAATGTTTGTCGATTGTCAATGAGGTTTATACTAAAAACAATTAGAGTGTTCTGTTTGTCACCCAGTTTCCGTTGCTCAAGAACTTTTGTTGTTTTGTTTTACTCTATTTAACTAAAAAAAACTGAGGTGCCTGTTCAACATAAAGGCTTCTCTAACTCAAGTCTTAGTTAGTATATTATTATCTTCAAAGTGTGTTATCCTTAAAATCTGTGTTGTCAACGTATTAAAGCAGTTTTATTAATTTTAGAACTGTTACGTACTTGTGATAAATATACTGTAGCCATTTTTAGCCGGGGAGGTGGCATAGCTCAGCGGTCAGGGCGCCAGATTTGAATGAGTTGAGCCAGGTTGAATTCCTGCTTTGGCCACTGATTAGCTTGAGCTTCAAGTGACCCCAACTCAAATCCAAAATTATTTTTGTACTACCAACTGGTCTGCCTCCTACCTGTAGGGATTCTTAATTTTGCTGTGTTGTTTGTTATGCAGCTACTCTCGAGATAAAATAGTTTTTTTTTTGGGGACTTATCTTTGCAAACTCTTTGCAGCACTACATCTAGAGCTGGCAGTGTGTAACTCTGTTAATCCAAGCAAACGGCAGAGTTGTGGTCCTGATACAAAGGAAGATTGTCATGACGAGGGATGTTGTTGGTCTTCTTCAGGTCCAGTTCAATGCTTCTTTGCTCCCAGCTGTAAGTACTGTGTATCACTACTAACAATAAAGCTACTGTCATTACAACTTTTTGTAAGGAGGCCTTGATTCTTATATGACGGAATTAATAAGTGACAGCGAAACTGGAAACATTTTATTTGTATCATTTATTAACAAAAGCTTTTTAAAAAAGCTCTTCTCTAAAAATTTGGGTAAAAGGTTTCAATTTCAGTTTTCAGTTTCAGTTTATTTTTTTTCTGCCAGAAATTACAGTTTTAAAAATATGTATATATAAATATATGTGGCAAGGAAACTCACGAGAAACCATGAGGGCTTTTGATTGTGAGCTCCCTCTGTATAATAGTTAAACTACAAGATTTACTTACAGGACCATATCTGATTGAACATGTATTAAGATAAAAAGCAAGCGGACAAGACACAGACACAACACAAAACAAGCTGGCTGTTCATAAAGAGAATTCAACTTAAAAGAAATGCTTTTAACTTTGCTTTAAAAAGAGAAATAGAGACTGCGGTTTGAATATCATTGTTAAGCGAATTGAAAAATTTAGGTCCTTGGAAACGTATGGCAAAATGCCTTAAATTGGTTCGACTTGGAAATATATGAAACGCATTTGATTTTCTAGTGTTATACGAGTGAATCCGGTTATTTATCAAAAACATTTCGTTGAATATTCCATAACATATGCACTGATTTATCTATATGCATGTAAAGCTGAATGTTTTGGAAGTATAAACTATGCCTGTAAGTGTGGTGCATCAAAGATTTATGCATCTAAAAACTCAAAACTTGTCACACAAGTTCACATGGAAAAATTGACGAACTCTGAGCCCTGAAGGTACAGATATTTTACCTCAAGTGAAAGCTGACCATGGGCATATTCACTCCTGTATGACTTGGGTAGGACTGGCATTGTCATTCGACAGGTTTGGCTGCTGTTAACAGTAGCAAGTGGCACAACAACTTGACCAAGAAAATCATCTGTCAACACAATTATTAATGCATATAAATTCTGTGAAACTCAAATTCCAGAAAACACACAGAACTGCTTCCAAAACAAAATACTGCAAATACATAAATTTTAGATTTCAAGAAAGTTTTATATTGCTCTAAAAACTAAAGTACTAACTAAAAGTATAAGATAAAAAAACAAATTTCAACTGAATGACAACAAAGCATAATCTTGATTGACTATGAGACATGTTTTCTCTGTTTCATTGGTTTGTCTGATCAGAAACATTAAATCTAAGCCAATTTTATAAAAAGGAAAGACAAGGGAGGATAATTATTAGCTAATAGCTAAGCTAAATCCTTTTACGAGCCTAAGTGGCCCATTGGAGCCAGCACCTATCTTCGGTTTCTGTAGTGTTAAGCGGATGAGAGTCGTCGACTCCCCTTGGACGGGACACTAATCCATCACAGGTTAGTCCCCAGCAGAAGCTGGTACTCATTTTACCGACCTCGGGAGGATGGAAAGCTGGGTAAACTTTGGCGGAAAAGAAGGTCACACAAATGTTTAACACTCGGCTGAGCTGGGGGTTGAACCTGGGACCCTGTGGTTAGAAGGCAGAGATCTTACCACTGCGCCAACCACACCGCCGTTGTAAGGCTAATGAAGCGACTCTGAATGTTAGGAGTCAGGTTCAGATGTGTTACTTGTTGATCTAGTATATAGCGTTATCATTTGATATGCATAGCCTCTTTAATTTTAATTCCGTATTGTGTTCCTTGGTATATTGTTTTGAAACAATCACCGTTATATTGTATGGCGCTGCGGTTAAGATAAAATGCTAGGTGATAATTTTGAGTTACTGGTCAACTGAAGTAATATTGATAAGGGTTTGATTGGATTTAGGAACAATGTAGTTCTGTAACAATTACACCGTAATATCGCTGTCTGTTGTTACGCAGAACGCTAAAGCTGTGGGATATGAGGACAGGACGGTGCCTCAAAGAGTTTGAGGGACACCAGGATGCTATACAAACAGTTATGGTAAATATTCATATCCAATCTTGGGCAATGTAACCTACGTGTGTGACGCACACCAGGATGCTATACAAACAGTTATGGTAAATATTCATATCCAATCTTGGGCAATGTAACCTATGTGTGTGACGCACACCAGGATGCTATACAAACAATGTAGTGTTAAGTGGATGAGAGTCATTAACTCCCCCTGGACGGGACACTAATCTGTCGCAGGTTAGCCCCGAGCAGAAGCTGGTACTCAATCTTACTGACCTGAGTGAACTTTGGCAAAAAAGAAGGTCACACAAATGTTCAGCACTCAACTGAGCCGGGGTTTGAACCCGAGACCTTGTGGTTACAAGGCAAAGATCTTACGACTGCGCCAACCACACCACCTTAATTCATAAATAACTGCTGCGAACGAGTAGAGCAAGTGAGCAGCAACACTTAATCTACACAAACAGCGGTTGAGATACCTGTGTAGGCCCGATAATATACCCGTCGAACGAGATTGTGTGCGATGGATGATTCAAGATGGTGTCTTTTCTTGTGCCCAGTGTTCTCTGCTGGCCGATGAGATTTTGCTCCTGGAAACAAGGTTGTATAATGGAACCACGAGGTGGCTAGCTTTCTCTTGGTTCTTAAGTTCGAAACAATAAATCAAGTGGAAGCAATTCGCAGCATTTCCCTTTCATCAGAAACAGCTAGTAATAATAATAATATTGAACGAACAGACTGCTTGAACACCCCCCCCCCCTTCCCCTCCCCCCTTCCCCATCAAGAGTCTTAAATGAGGTAACTATTTACGATGTTTCAGGTTGTGGGCTCTTTGATTGTCAGCGGAGCTGCTGACGGTACTATTATGTTCTGGGACGTGGTGACTGCCTGTTGTGAAGCAGCGATTCAGGCACACGAGGGACCTGTGTATTGGCTGAATTTTGGTGAAGAACACTTTTTCACGGCTGGAGGGTATGGACCGTTACAGTCGTATATTGCGTTACGTTTTGTGATTGTGTTACATTTATGTAAGGATTGTTTCAGGTTTACCCCATACAATCCGTAACCCCTGACACTGAGAACTTGTATGAAAGCTATGGTATGTGAACGACGATCCCTCGATTGAAAAGTTTGCTTGAAAACCACCCCCCCCCCCCCCCTCCCTCTCTCTTTACTGAAGATGACGGCACGGTTGAAAACGTTTTAACATTTTTATCACACTTTTAGCCAAAACTTTTTAACTTTAATTTTACAAGCAAATATTATGACATTTAAAATGTTGTCAACTAATTTTTTTTTCTATTCTCAGAGATAACCTGATCAAAGAATGGGATATGGGTACTTGTACGTGTTTGAGATCGTTACAAGGCCACAAGGGGCCAGTCACATGTTTACAGGTAACTCAAGACATTGGCTGTAATTTGAGTGATGTTAGACATCTCTAGTTGCAGTTTAAAGTTATGAAAGCTGTAATATACAAAACCGTTAACCACATATGTTTTTGGTATATACAAAATGGCTAAAAGAAAAACACAAAACGTTTTTGTCTATTAACAAAAAACACGAAACGCTTTGGTCTATTGACGTCTTCAGAGTGTAAAATATGCGCTTATTTGCAGAGTTGGTTTTGTTCATCAAGTAATTCCCGATGCGAATAGGCGAGTTTCTGCTGACGTCATTGTTTACATTCTGCTTCATTAGCATACAGCTTAAGTCGGAGAAAGAACAAAGACAAACAACAACTGACTTTAAAACTTGAGAATACTTATCAAATAAAATAAGTAACCGAACTTTCGACTTTATATGTGGAGGTTCAAAGAAGGAATGGCTGCTGAAAAAACCTCAAAACAGCTGGAGGCAAGAACGATAATGAGCCCGTACATTCTTTGTAAAATCTCCAATTTTAAAAACCACGTCACGGAATGAATACTCAGCATATCAATCTCATATTTTCAGAGAACGTTTGTTTAGCAGAACCATTTCATTATTCAGAAGCTTTAATTTTGTAGCTGAATTAGAAAGAAGAGTGCGTATGCTAATGAGGCAAAAAATGTAAACAGAAACTCGCCTATAGCTTAGCAATGAAACAATTACCTTATTTGTTCAAGGTTGGTTACCCACGGCCTGCTATTAGACCTTCAGTTATTTTCCGTTTGAGTGTTGATTTGACAAAACAAGCTGTTTTCCACGTTAAAGTATGCATGGGATTGTTAGCGAGGTGTTGGGCTGCTTCTGAGCTGCGTGTTAGATTTTCGTGTTCGGGTTTCGGACCTTCTACGTTTCTGAGTTTCAGCGCATTTTTTAAACTCTGAAGATGTCTATGACGAAAACGTTCAGTGTTTTAATTATCTTAAAATCGAAAACGTTTTTAGCCATTTTTGATATCAATATAGTTTTAAAGCAAAAACATTATGACATATATGTTTTTCATACACATTTAGGGGGAGATATCCATGTCAATAAAGCCGTGAATAAAAGTCGTATCAGTGAAAAACGCCATGATTTCAATGAAGTGGTATTTTGATCCTATGATACAAGACTTTCGACCAATCACATTGTTTTTATTTTTGTGTCAGTAGTTTTGCAATGCATGACTCCCACTTTGTTCCAAACAATAAAACATGGCTTCAAACTCGCTCCTTATTTGAGTTTCGAAAGATGACATTGAAATTTGTTACATCGAAGTGACTGTAGGGGCACCTCGAGAAAAATTAGACCTTTGTGTAAGTCTTTTTATGTATAAATACTGTTGTCTAATCTACCCTAAATTGTGTAATAAACAAACTATGAAATGTTAAGAGCTTTATATCGCTTTTTATTCACTCGTTTGTCATATTATATCACGAACAAGCACCCAGTTAACAATAGAGCTTTTCACGGTTTCCTACGCCAGTTTGGCGGGTAGGTAAATGGTTGAAATTAACAGTATTTGTATGGAAATCAAAAGTCAAATAACGTTAACAAAACTCTATTTTTCCCAAAGATATGAGTTAGGAATTTCATACTTTAGACAGACTTTTTTGACACAGACTTTTTTAGACAGAGGAATTTGATACCATAATTCCAGGCCTGTAGCCGCGGTAGAAAGCGTCCACTCCTGTTTTGAATTATCATATGTTTCTAAATGCGCTTTCTAGTGCGTCTGTAGGCCAGGAATTTTACCATTTAATTTCTGTGTTTAAACTTAAAGTTTCCAATCTATTTTTTTTTTAAATTACAGGTTTATTAACGTTAATTAACATTAGATTTCCATACAAATGCTGTTATTTTTAGCCACTTTGCCTACCTGCCAAAATGGCATCGGAAACTATGAAAAAGCCACAAAATCAACACGATCGTTGCTGTGGGAAGTGCTTAACGGTCTTTTCTATTCAGGTGGAGTCACATAGGATTGTATCATGTTCAAATGACGGTGCTCTGAGGATCTGGGACCTAGTCCCTGACAACTTTGCCAGCGAAGTAAGTGAAGGACCAACTTGCTTCACTACCGAGATTGACGTTACGATACAATCTTTGCGGTTTTAAAGGCAATAGCCGATTTTCGATATATTTTGGCGCGCAGTACTGGTAACACCAAATCGAGGGAGACGATAGTTTGGCGTGCGCATGCCTGCAATTTTCCCGCGGTTTTCTACTTGAGCTCTGACCCTCGGTTTGGTGTTACCAGTACCGCACGCCAAAATATATCGAAAATCGGCTATTGAAGTAATTGCGAAAGAGAAGCCTGAAAAGAATCAGGCTTCAACAGGATCAAAATCCATGATCTCTGCGATACCGGTGCAATGCTCTAACCAACTGAGCTATGAAGCCTCGGTACAAATCTTCCACATAAATTGTTATTTAACTTAAAATAGCATAGATAGACCCACTAGAATTGACCTGCTTCCAATATATGTGGCTTCATAGCTAAGTTGGTTGGAGCATTGGACCGGTATCACACAGCTCACTGGTTGAATCCTGTTGAAGTCTGAATTTTTTTCTTTCACAATAACTTAAATTGCGTCCCAAACCGAAAGAACCTATCATAACGTCATTGCATATAACAGCGGTACAAATATTTTACAGTAATTATCGAAATTGTTTTCTTGCTGCACTGAATACTGGGAATCACTGAAAATTTATACTGCAGTGTGTACATACTGAGATCCTTTTAAGAGAGTTTGCGTAGTTGCATAAAGAAGGTTTTGAATCAGAATGCAAATGTGTATAACGAATGTTAATGATGTAGTACATGAAGTACAGCTTAGACCCTCCGATTACCGGTCAGACACTCTACCCACTGAGCTGCTAGAACTCACGTGGGGAATGAGTCACTTAACTTGATTCATGTAGGTGGCTCACTGCATGGGTATGTGTCCTGTGCTGTAGGAACTCACATGAGGAATGTGTCTCTTAACTTGGTTCATGTAGATGGCCCAGTGGGTATGTGTCCTGTGCTGTAGGAACTCACATGAGGAATGTGTCTCTTAACTTGGTTCATGTAGACGGCCCACTGAGTATCTGTCCTGCCAACTGCTAGGCTCCGTATAATTATCCACACGCTTTGAGAAGTTAATAAATAATGAATAATATCCCTTTCACAAAACGCTTCTTATTCGTGTGTGAAAACTATCTTTAAATTCTTCTTTAAATAATTAGTTTTCTCTTCTGTTTTAGGTTAGTCACTCTGTACTCGGTATGGCAGACAATACGGTTGAAGTGATGACTGTCAGCCATCATCAGCTAGAAGACACATAAAAAATCACGTGTTTTATCAGTTGGGTGGCTGTATGCTGCAGCGTTTGTGTGCCAAGACAGTTATCGCTATCACCGTGCTCTAATAAGAGATGTGCTGAGATATGTTTGTTGCAAGGTTACTTTACCTCATCGATACAATATCTGGTGTTCTCTTCGTTCATTCGGATTCGTCGTCCATTCAGCTATTCATTAACCAATTTACACATTCGTCTCTTAAATGCTTTATCTTTCGTAATCTGGGAAATATTGTGATTGACAACTAAGTTTATTCATTATTTGAACAAAATTTTAAGTACTTGTACATATCTGTTTTATTGTACATATAACGCAAAATAGCCGGAAAAAAAGAAAATTATAAATGTGTAAATTTTGTAAACAGTTATGAAGTGTTGTCGTGTGTAACGATGTGTGCAAGAGGAAGAGGCGGTGGGGACAACTGGAAATGAGGTAAACAGCTAAAGCCGCACCTACACAAACAACAAACACGCCAGCATTTTTGAATAGTCCGTTTATTCGCACGTAAGATGATAAGCTTTGAGAATTTATTTAATTAAGCAAGGTTCTTGTATAGTTTCTTAGCAAACCAAGAAAGCTAGTTTTACTTAAATTTGATAGTTTGTTCGTCCTGTAAGCAACTATACGGTGGGAAAATAGTTCTTAAAGTTTTAAGGTTTAACCAAAATGGTTGATATGACAAAAACTTTCGACATGACACATAACTGTAAAAGTGAAAGTATTGCTAGTTCTTAAAGGTGTTAATATTGTTATTAATGAACTGAAATTGCAAACGAACAAAAAAGGTTTACGAAATAAGAAACCGAGCTAGACACCTTTCCCCCACTTCCAACTTGTATTTCCGCTTCTCTCCTCCAGGGTTTCCCATCTATACCCCCTTCTCATTTTCAGGACTACCCATCCCTCTCCCTCCAGGAATTCCCATCTATACCCCCTTCTCATTTCCAGGACTAGCCATCTCTCTCCCTTCTAAAATTCCCATCTATACCCCCTTCTCATTTCTAGGACTACCCATCTCTCTCCCTCAAGGAATTGCTATCTATATTCTCTTCTTATTTCCAGGACTACCCATCTCTCTCCCTCCAGAGATTTCTAATTATATTTCCTTCCTATTTACAGGACTACCCAGAAATTCCCAACTATATCCCTTTTTCATTTCTAGGACTGCACATCTCTCTCCTTCCAGAAATTCCCATCTATGTTCCCTTCTCATTTTAAGGATTACTCATGTCTATTCGTCCAGAAATTCCCATCTATACCCTTTTCTCTTTCCCTGAACTACCCATCTCTATTCCTTTAGGATTAACCAACTATATCCCCTTCTCGTTTCCAGGATTACCAATCTCTCCTTTCAAAAATTCCCATTTATATTATCTTCTCATTTTTAGAATAACTATCTCTATCCTTATCTTTTCTCCACAAGGACTTTTCATTTCTTCCCTTCCCTCCTCCCCTCAAGGTTTTCTTTTCCCCGTCTTCCTTCTGCTAAAACTTAAAAGTAACAAAAGTGCAAGCTCCTGTTGGTTTTGGGCCTCTCTGTCCAGTTCGACTTTAAATCCATTTCGTCCATGAAATTAGGCAGATGATGTGAGTTTTCAGTTACTAACGAATTTTGGACTTTTTTCGTACTGGTTTGTCAGAATTGACTGGACCCACAGGTGCTGCAAAAATTCTATTTTCTGTCTCGGAACCTCACTCGTACTGGCCTGTCAGGTTTTAAAGTTCCGACAAGAACAGGCTCAACAAACTCATTCCTTGGATAATCGATGCTGAACTCTTGCACCATCCTAGCTAGAATCAAGTAGAGCTCAAGCTCAGCTAGGCGACGCCCTATACACATCCTCCGACCAAACCCAAAAGGAAGCGAGGCGAACGGGTCAGGAATTCCACTGTCTCGCAGCCATCGCTCTGGCTTGAAACTG
>JAOCNB020460891.1:0-14918 GCA_026546465.2 Palythoa caribaeorum
AAGGAATAAACCAGCTGTCAGCTGTGAGTCGGCAGTTGGCTGTATTGATTTTTTCCTCACTGAACCATGCTTGGCCAAAAAAGTGGTGCGACAAATGTCGCAGTGTCGCACCTGCTCCTACGGCAGTGTGTTAGGTTAATACTAAAACAATTATCCCCCTCAGTGTCGATGCCTAGCGATAGTCACCTCCACTTGGGAGATAATTGAACCTCGTTCCCAGGGCTTCTCCCTTGTCTTCTTGGCTTGGGCCAAGGGAACCAAGGGAGAAGACCTGGGGATGAGGTTAGGAATAATTATATTAATTACTAAATTACTCAGGCGATTGTAAAGTTTCCGGTGCTCTCATTGGTGGAGGCTCACATATAACTATTATGCCGTCTATAATCACCTCACGCGAGGTGATTATAGCCGGCGTGAGAACATTTCTTAATTGGTAATTAATTGATTAATCAATTATCAACTCTCACGAAAGTTTTAGAATAAATAGAGAATAATATATAGGCGTGCGGAGATATGGAATTTATTTTCGTGTGTTCAAATTGGTATGAGTCAGATGTTCAATTTGAACACAAGAAAATAATTTCCATATCTCCAAGCAACTATGTATTATTTTGTTTATTATATGAACATTTACCACGAAAAAGCATTGCATAATTTATCCCATGCCTACGTATACGGAAAATCTTCGGAAATCATTGGAACTATCCGACAGTTTCCGGAAATCTACGGAAAGCTTCGGAAATGTTTAAAAAACTGTTTCTTATGCATTTATGCACTTATCAATGTTAAGCCGGAGGGGGGAAGGCCGGGCATACGTGGGGCATTTGACTCCAAGTAACCGTCAAAGGTGGGGAAATTTGACTGTATCCGCCGGCCCCGGGTCGAGATATTTGAACCGAGGTTGCCCGTGGTCGGGCCATTTGAAATGTTCAGGGCCATGGGGCGAGACATTTGACCGAAATTTTCCCGCGGTTCATAATTTATGCTGGCATTTTTTCGAGCTTTGGATGTGTCATGGCTTCGGTCAGTTTTTAAAATAAAGAAAGCATTTAGACTGCTACTTCTGGCTGGGTCATCGAAAACTGCGGTTGCAGCCAGTGGAATAAGTGAGCTGATAACCAAAGGTAAGCATTAATTTGTTATACTAATCATACACGTTGTTATGAAATACTTACTGTGTTACTGTCTCCTGCGTTTGGCACCTTGCTTTAAAGCGCGTGGCGATTTATAATCAAGCGATCGTTTATTGTTTTGTATGTTTTTAATATACACAATCAAGAGAACTTCACTTTTATATTCTTGTGGGTCTATTCAATTGATGGAAGAGCGTTTTCCAATGAATAACTATATTACGGTCACAAAAAAGGTTTCTTCTGAGAAATGAAAAATTGATTCTAAAATTTAAAAACACGATTCTAATAAAACTAGTTTTAATTTCTCAGAATCAAGTTTCAAACTAGAAATTAAAATCGAACAGTTTTCTTTCTCTCTAAAAATTATTATGTGTATTTGCATCGATATAGAGGACATTACACGGTGCGATCTTCGAATGGAAAAAATATTTGGTTAAGCCTTAAGGAGAAATATTTCAGTTCTCGCGCAGTGTGATTGTTGTATAAACAGTAGAATGAACCGGCCCCCAAAGGGTTTTGGGGCTCCGAGGCTCCGGGGTTAAAAATGGTGGGCTCCAGGGCTCCGATTGTAAAATATCAGGGCTCCAAAGTCTATGGGTTAGGGCTCTGGGCTCCACTGCTGTACACATAAGCTGAGATATAAATATCTTAGAAAACATATTTAACACTCACTGACATACGTTAGATGTTTAGTTTCGGATTTGTCTGCCCTTTCAGTCACTAATTATTGACATTCGGAGATTTATGATCACATCCGGTCGTCAGTTTTGTCATCAATGCCCCATTCTCTGAACACTAGCTGAGCACAATGAGATGTTTGTTATACTAATAGCATTCAAATGTCTTGTTAGTTTCATTTGAATACAGGATATTCACACTGTTCATTGTTTATTATGGCAGCGTTTCAGTACTTTCACATGCATGCGCCTTGGAGTTTGCGATTTTGCCGTTTTTACCATTTTTTGGACCGGTTTTTCAGTTTTGGCAACAAAAACTACGGTTTTTGTTGTCTTTTACGGTTTGCGTTTTTTCCCCTTATTTTTGCAGTTTATTGTTTTTTTTTTGCAAAAACAATAACGGTTTTTTGTCCAGTTTTGCGGTTTCTCATGAGCCTCAACCTTCTCTCACCTTTTTTAATTCATCTTTATTTTTAGATTTTTAAAGACTTTTAACAAGGCCAGAGGAGCAGACAATGTATTTTTTTTTCAGCGAGACATACTTGCCGTTGGACGTCGAAGCTCCTATTTTTAAAAATAATTCAAAGCTGGTTGCTTGTTTTGCAGCCCCAGCTAAGAGCTAGGTGTTTAATGCAAGTTCTCAGCCAATATTTGTAAATACACTAAGTATGTTTAACTTTCTTTTTTTGCCATAATGAACCTTGTTCAGTCCTCTGTTTTATCCTTTCTTTGCTTAGTGTTCGCTACAAGCTATTTTTATTCTAACTTTCTAAATGAGTGCTGTTCACATCCAATAAGAAAGCTGGAAGACGTCACCCAAAAAATAATGTATCCCCAGCCATCAAAACTTTTTCAAAATTACCTCCAAAATATGCAGAATAGGCATTTCAGAGAATGTAGTTTGCCAAAATTTCCCGGGGGAGCATGCCCCCGGACAGACCTAGATGCTCACTCCTCCCAATCAACTTACGTTTCCATCTCAGTGTTTTACTGTACCTACGGCAGATTAATGGCAGAGGGAGGAAAGAGACAGGGAAATCAACAATGGCACTGTGCAAGTGCATTATCAAGTTGGGAAGTGAAAAAGGCTTGCTATTGTGCAATTTTCGTTTTCAAACTTGAAGAGTGCTACGAGTGTCACACACACACACAAATATGTTACTTTACCTTCAGTACTTTCGTTATCTATTATTGTGCACAGCTATTAATTCTATAGATTACGAATAAAACCTCACAACGTAACGTTTTCTCTCACGAAGACGGTGACGGGGGGCTACATGCCTCCACTCTTTTTGTGTTTTTGGGGCTCCAAACGAGAAAAAGTGGGGCTCCAGGGCTCCAGGACAAAAAAAGATCGGGCTCCAGGGCTCCACAGACCCCCCCTTTGGGGGCCGGAATACTACTCTTAGCGTAGCTAAAGCACGCATTGCAAGAACGTACTACCTAGATTTAATTGATTTCTGTAGAAAATACACCATTTTATGAATTTATTCTCCAAAAAGTGCTAAAATTATTATGCCGTGGCAGTGCTCGTTGAAAAAATTACGCCAAAAGTTATGCTAACACAATCCGCCAATGCCTACGCTACCATCGTAGCTTGAGCTTTCTCTGATTTTCCTGGCTTAAGTGATGGGTAATTCAATCAGTATTGAGTGACAAAGTCTACATGTTAAACGTCTAAAATAAAACGTTTCTTTAAAGAAGTCTTAATCTAGATATTTGTTTCACATTTGCAGATTAACTGTCAAACCTCTATCATTTCAGAAATTTGCCAATCTGTTTAACGATAGCGATCCCTTTGGTCACAGTACTTTATATCATGGTTAACATCGCGTATCTAACTGTACTGACTCCGCAAGAAATTATGACGTCCAGTGCAGTGGCTGTGGTACGTAGTCTTTCCGTTGTCAGGTTATGAAAACAGTGAAGTTGAGTGCAGTGTTTTAGTATTTTTGGCCTCGGTGTTGTGCCAAGAAAATACGTATACGCCATTCTTATTGTTCCGGCACATGACATTGTACCCCGGACCTCGGTAATATATCTCCTGTATCCTTACTGGTGAAGATATCAAATACGTGACTTCTGACTTTTGGACAGCATGCCGGTTATTCATGAATAATAATTGCTACCACATTTTTGAAACTCGCAGACATTTATAATAAAACGTTTGAAGAACAAAACAAGAAAACAAAAATACCTAAAGTAAACGACAACTTTAAGTTTTTTACAGACAGGTTTCGACAGTGTCCTCTGCCCTCGTCAATGTTATAATAAACTGATAATGGTATGTATATATAAGAAAGTTGATGACCGATATAGTACTAGATACTATGATAATAGAATTATTTAGAATACAATAGTGGCATTACAATGCAAGTTTGATGATGTTGATGTTTGACTTGAACATTCAACGAGGGCTTTTCCCAAAGGATATGCAATGCTTCCTTGATTTTCAACTGAAATCATAGAAATTTTTTAGTGAGGCCTGGTCAATAATTTTAAAACAATGTTCATCACAGACTGAGCGACATGTTTCTGAGCTGTTCAAGTGTTTGTAAATATGTGAGGCCCTATCCGTTTTTAAATGTTGTCTTACTCTGGTGTTGTAAGGGCGAGAAGTCTCTCCAATATAACAGGCGTTACAGCCTACACAAGAAAATTTGTATACAACACAGGAGCGGAGTCCATTGGGGATAGGGTCTTTCAAATTTAGCAAAATACCTATTTCGTATGACGAGAATCCTAGAACTACTTCTGTATTGTTACATAAGGCATTAGTTCGTTCGTTGTTTATCGTAACTGAATTGTTGATAAAGTGTTTGGTTATATGCTATAAGCCAGCACCCAGAAATAATCACCTGAAGAGAAACCTACGATATAATTGGGCTACATTTCGGTTTTCAGTAGGAGTTGTGCACACAGAATCTCTATCATCTCTTACGTAACATATAAAAATTAAACGAGTTTGACTGTCATATCGGAATATAGATCCCACAAAACACAAAACCGAGTTTTTTATACTGCTTATCAAACGTCTATAGGATAGTTTTTTCATATTGTGTTGATATTTTTGATATAAATGTTTATCTGGCTAAGAAATTTCAAATTAAATTTTGTATAAATATGGAAGAACTATTTTTCCAGTAAAAAGATGCTCTTCACGTTTAAGATTTATTTTGGTTATGAATTGTTGACAAGTTTGATAAATCACTATTAAAAGTAACAGATGTATTTCCAGTCATACTTTATACAGTTAAAAGGAATATACTAAACAATGTTATTATCAAAGTTCGAGCGGAGGTAAAAATGAGAAAATCAAGGAGTTTTCAACGACTATTCAAGGCTTTAACAGTGATTGTTGTCAGTGTTATTATGTTATACAATGTACTTTCTATGATACCCTTACAAACGTTACTTGAAGAGGTATTACAAGAAAGAAACTTTCATTATGCACAGTCATGCATGGTTTTATTGAAAAGGGTACTATAAGTGAATAGCGTATTGCAAGTAAGGGAATGGTATTTTCATGCCAAGGTATGACCCAAAAAAACAGATCAAATCAGAAATTTTCAAGCGCCTTTGAAATAAAGAAAATTCAATTAAAAGATATTTTAAGGAGTTTAAGGAGTAACACGAACCCTGATTATAATTAAATATCTTGTAAAAATAAGGTATGTTTTAACTTCATTTTCATAATTTTCTGCAAGGCTTTGAAGAAAAACAGGTGCCTATTATGTTGTTATATAACTTATGTTAACAGCTGATGACAATTCGTGGGTAAATAAAATTGTACGTATGCAAAGAACAAAATCTTACCTTGACTGTTCAGAAATTGCTGTCTAATCCAAGTGAGAACAATGTCAGCCTCTTTATCAGAGTTTAGAGTTAACACATTAGATGGAAGGGTTCCCTTGTAGACAGATGATTTGGGAGGTTCCACTTCACTGGTTGTGACCAGGGTGTCAATGTCCGCCCCAGTGGGGACGGGTATGGCGAACTGTTGGCCAGTACACAGAACAAGGTAGTCATACGGCACCTTATGTCCTTCTGACACGCGTACAATTTTATTAGTCCTGCAGGAGAAAAAAGATTTATTAACGCTAACTCTTTTGGTGCCAAATAAACGTCCCGATTTTCAAGTTCCGTCTCCCAATCCCGGAGCTTATTCAGACCCTCACCCCATTTATTAATGATGATCCTGCAACTTACAACTATCAAGTGGTCAAAATTTCGAAAGAAAATTTTCAATCCAAAGTCACATTCGTTCTCTGATTAAAATAAAAAGTAGGGCACATTCCAGATTTGAGATTAATTTTGTTTAAAGATCAAATGCAATTCAAGTTTTAAAACAAAACTTATTTTGCGAATTTAGATAGCCCTGGCCACCCTAAACATTTACTGGTAGCTTTGGCTGTATCTTCACTCTGCATGACAATTTTTGAAAAAAAATTAAACCGAAGAATTTCCGAAGTTGTTCGGAATACTGTACAAAAAACGAGTAAGACTGGGTACAGGACTGTGACGTGACATGAGCAGTAAAAAAATAGATTCATCTTCACAAAGATGAATTGCTCCAGCAGTTTTGTGGTTCCGTAATTTGAAAAATAAAATGCTTAAAAAAGGATGATCGAAGAAACAGATTTCGTACAGATCTTTTCAAGCAATTGATTTTTCCAGACATTCCATACCCTTTCACCAACATTCCAGTTTATTTTGTTTTTCTTCTTATGCTAAAAATCAACTCAAGATCATCTAAACGTCTTCCAGATACTAATTTTTTTGTTCATTTTCCAGATTTTTTCCATTTTTTAAGGCCCTGTACAAACCCTAAAGAAGAAACAGTGCTCTAAGTAGTCACTGCTTGCTCTAAACAAATTAAAGCTACTGGTCAAAGCTACAAAACTTGACTTTCCATGTTTTACTTATTTACAGTCTCATCTAGCAGAACTAGTGTTGAAACTGAAGTTAAAAAAGTTAATATTACACAGCACATCACTACTGACCTGTCAATGCCAAGCATTTTGCCTTCCACCACATTTACCCATGTCCGCAGTGACATAAACACGTGATCTTCTTCACTGTAGCATCGACTGAAAGAATGATCGCTCGTTAACACACCTCACTAGTACGACAAATAACTCAAGTTGCTATTAATCAGTAAAAAGGACACAAATACCAGAAAAAAGTCGCCACTGACAACCTACCTTGATGGCAGGAACTGCGACCGTATGGGGTCTGGTTCAAGTTGGCCAGGTAACCCGTGGGGGGAGATCACCGTCACATTATTAAATCGTAAGTGAGGGCTGGAACACAAAACATTAGGAAGTTAAAACTAGACGAGTTTTGTACATTTCATGAAATATCAATGCTCGTTTGGCCTTGCCATGAATTTTTGGCTCAACCTTACAGTCTCGCCAAACTACCCCTGAAATTCTAAAGCATTTTTCTGACTCTTTCATAACTGGTGGCCATTTTTAATATTCTTCTTTATCATAAGGCAGGCTCGCTGAGCGGGCAAGATGAAGCGAATTCTGTGTTCTGATTGGTTACACGAGCGGGCAAGACAGGCCCATTTTGCCCGCTCGGGATTGCCCGTTTTGTTCCTGCAAGAAAAAAATTGCGTGGAGTGGAATTACACATTGAGTTTTGGGCAATGGAGAAAAACAGACCAGTTTTGTAAATTTATTCGTCAACAAGAATCGACAACTACAAAAATTACAACGCAAAGTGATATGAAGACATGGAAGCGATTTTGTGTTACGGAAAAAAGTAGTAAAGTAAAATTCTTTGGCCATATAATAAAGGAAAAAAAAGAACTTAGCCAATATCTACCCATCTTAACCTCTCGCTTGTTCAATAACGCATATGTCTTTATTCAAAATGGCCTCACAGCCTTGTTTGAGGTGGTATACTCTTTTAATTTCTTTAACTCAACAACGAGGAGAGTGAGGCTAATTTGAATGTAGACAATATAATATTAAAATCGCCGCCAGTTACGTAAGCGATGAATAGTTAAAAACAAGCGGGTGACAATACACCCTATGGCTATGCAAAGATTGCGACGATTTTAGTATTCTTTTGTCTACATTCAAATTAGCCTTTCTAGACTCGTTCTTGTGTTAAACTTTCAAAAGAATATGTTACTCCAAACGAGGCTAGTAGGGCTAGTTTGAATGTAGACATTTTGGCATCGGGTCTAAACGTACCGATTCTTTTGACTACCGTACGATTTGCTGTAAAATACATGGAATGCTCCTTCCAAACGTGTTGGATTGAAGAACGGCAAAAGTAAACAATTTTCTAATATCTTTCTACTTCTTAGTTGTATCACTTAAGCAAATAGTAGACCTAATCCGCTACCTTCAATGTTTTCCCAATACAGTCCTCTTGGGAAATGAGGTCCTTTGTTTAAGCTGAACATTCTTCCGTGTTTTTCTCATTACCAAATCTGAAACAAAAAACCTTATTTCCCAAGAGGACTGTAACGGGAAAACATTGAGGGTAGCGGATTAGGTCTACTAGCCCTGCAGCTGTTTGTGGCAATCTGTGCGTGACGTCATAGTGCAAAAGAAACTCGTTTGAGACAAACGCTACTCACCAAAATACAAAAGCTTCCAGAAAGGAAACCCCGACATCTGATGCTCCAACTACGACAATACGGGCATTTATCGCCACCTATAATAAGTGTTGGAATTGTTATTAGCGTTATAGTGATATCTCGTACATACGGGCATTTATCGCCACCTATACTAAGTGTGGCAATTGTTATTAGCGTTATAGTGATATCTCGTAGATAACCTTAGTCTTTGAGGATTCCATTTGGAAGTTTTGCAAATTGGCTATAAAGATGGAAACAAAGTGCTCCTTAAATTCTGTGTCACTGTTGAAATCAGTTTTAAAGTTATTTAAAATCAAAAGAGGAGCCATTAATGGAGCGTTCACATTCCTTTAAACACCTTGACCCCCTTACACAATAGTAGACAAAGCTATGTTTAGTTTTTAGGCTGTGCGTAGTATTATGTACAACAATTTTATTTTATCCAGACAATCAGAAGACGCCATTTCATCTCATTTGCATGCATCTAATTGTATTTTTTGTTGGGGGTTTGTCCCAGTTCATATGAACACTCTGGGTTATTAGAACCTGTTAAAAAACATACGGAATTTACTTACCTTTGGTTCCAATGTCAGTTTTCTGTTTACATGACAAAGCGAGAAAGGATCCTGAAAAGAAAATGGAAAACAAGAGGCTATAAGCAAAGGCTGTGTATGAACAAAACGTCTTCTTTGCTACAAAACAACATGCGGTTGAGTGTACGATTAACTCCATCAATAAAACTATTACAGAAACTAGTTTTAAACGTGGGCGAGTAAGCGTGATGGGTGAGGTTGATGATCAATTAGTGGGTCATCAATTTAAGGCACGATGCTATCATAAAAGTGTTCTTAGCTCGATTAGTTTTAACTTTAGATATGTCGAAGGTTCTTGTTCTTCTTAAATTGAATCTTAAACTAAAATTAATTTGGGTAAGCTTAATGATCAATTCAAGGTTGAGAAAGTTGCACGAAGTTATGGATAACTGCAAACGTCAATCCTCTTTTCCAGGGTTTACTTTGTTCGTCTCCTTTTGTACCCTGGAAATGAGGTTGTAATGTTACAAAAGTTTCGTAAGAGCTGAATCGATTCCTAGTTTTACACCACGGGACTACATGAACATTGGGTTCTGGAACATCTACTGTTTCATAGGTAGTTATCAAAGCTATGGCTGAAAAGAGTGAGTTTATTGCAGCAATTACATGTGAACATTAGAAGCAATAAATAAATTACATTGGCTTTCAAATACAATTTGATATCAAGATCATTCAAAGATTTGACTTAACTCACTACCATTTAGATGCCTGCTGGGTGAGACAAGTGTTACAGTCCCACTCTAATATTTATCATTATAAACTTGCCTTTTTCTGGAGCACACGCTCTGATGGTTCGTTGCCTTTAAGTTCCTCAGTTGGGTAGACGATCTGCCTTCGTGCTCTGGAAACACCACAATGAAAATGATTAGACATTTTCATTCAAACCTCATGCCAAGTAGAAAAAGAACTATAAATAGGTTTTACTTCCGAAAATCCCCTAAAATAATTTTTTATAATGCAAGTCTACTTATTAAATAACACGGCAAAAAATTATACTTGTTTTCAATAAACTTTCAATAAATAGTTTTTAAAAAAACTATTAAATGCGTCGGCGAGTAGATACAAACTTGAAGTATTAATGTAGATAAACGAATTATTATCGCCGTGGGAATTTGTAAAAGCTGACCTTTCGAGCGTTAGCCCCGTTACCTCACTGAAGTGCTCTGACGAAGGTGACGAAGGCGATGATAATTCGTTTATCTACATTACTTCAAGTTTGTTTTCAATAAATATCTTTACAGGTTATCATCTAATTTACAGAACGAAACGCAATCGTATCCCTTCCCCACTCCCCATGGGGTTGTGGCTACTACTTACTTGATAGGCACAAGGTCATTCAGTGCAGTGACCGTTGTATGAGGCTTCTCCCCCTGAGAAAGTAACGAGTTACAGAACGATGAGCACTTACGGTATGACAATTTCGTTCTCCTGGGTGAGGGGGGAAGGGTCGAATGACCGGGGTTGAAGAAAAGGAGGAAGGGTGAAAGTGAATTTCGAACTAAACATATAAAGCCCTAGCATTGCTTATTTAAGCTATTATCTGGGTTAGAACTAGTCAGGCAAAAATGTGGTAATTACGATATTGTTTAATAACTATAACCTCACTGCCTAAATCGTTTTGTGTTAATGAAACAGTAAATAATACTCAGGAAAAAACTCTGAGATCTAGTGGGGAATTGATGATATACCATTACTTACAACAGCATCTACTGGTAAGCGAGGTTATTTAATAAATTTCGGGTCCAAACGCAGCTTCACTTAGGATTGCTCTGCCATTCTAGGGTGCCCGTGCTGAAAATTTGTGTCACCCACCAATATTTATGTAAATGTAAAATAGCACTCAAAGGCACAAATAAAGATTGTTGTTGTTGTTGTTGAAAAAACTCTCAGCTCTGAACTCTCGAAACCGGACATACTGTGACTATCATAACTTCATCGGCAAGCACATTTAGTTCTCTCTAGCTCGCTTGTTCATTCCCTTGTGGTGGGAGTTTTTGTTAGTTTAAATTTAAAAATTCCACGAGAAGATTACAAAGAACCGGAAGTTTACTTGCCTTTTGTTTAGGAATCTCAGAATTGAATAAATTCTTGTAGAAAAATGAAGTTTCGTTACATTTTATTTCAAAAACATGATGGTACACGTTTATGTCTGCTTACTATGAAAATCTAAAAATTCTGATTTGGAAAAAAAAGTCTCAGAACGAATAAAAAGAGTTTTCTTCTTCTTATCTGGCCCATTACTTAAAGGAAAAAGATAAAAAGAGAATGTAAAAGAAGGAGAAAAGGAAAGTTTACATCAGACCCATACTATACGAACGAAAGCAATAAACATAGAAACAAAAACTAAATACCTTGTCGATTTTATACTTTGGATAAATCGGGTAGTATAGACATGATTTATGCGACAACCGAAGAACCTCCTGTTGAAAAAAAAGGAAAAGCAATTTTTTAAAAAAAATATTACATTCAAGGAACAGACGTTAAACACATCGTAGAATGAAAGGTTTCGATCCAAGTAGAACTGTAAACGTACCAAGCTTATGCATCTGATTTATTTCGTAGTTGAAGCTACACCAAATCAAGTCATTTTTGAAGGCCCTGCCACTCGTCTCCTATTCTGCCCTGTCGTTTTTCTGAGTGCTTGGTACGACAGTGTCTGTAATTTTTATTAACTATTCGGGATATGTTGGCCGATAAACAATTTTGAATTTTAGAACGCTCTGTCAATTTGTTTTACTTATATCTACCTATAACATGAATTGAACTAAGTTAATAAACCTCATCTACAGTTTTTGTATACAGCCCGAGGTTAACTGACAGATATCCCAAAAAGTGATACTTTGTGACAGAAAGCAGTTTTTTCAGCCGAGGGTGTCTAAAGCTATTAAAAAAACCGTTGTGAAGGTTTACTAACCAAAATTCAACAATTATGGACATCTTTCAAAAGTGTCTGAAAAAGGCTATGCCAAAACCAAAACCAAAATTCCTTGATTTTTTGACATTTTTCCACGTTGTTGCTCATGGTACAAAATGAGTCTATTGTTAGGCTGTACAGCAGTAAAATAAACTAAAGGAAACTCGTCTGCTGCAAAACCAATCGAAGCGAAAGAACAGCTGCAACTAAAAGCTTCTGAGTCCCATTTGAACAAAAATAAATACTTCTCAAGTAGCTGAGAAGTGTGATCTTCTTTTCCGCCAAAGTTGACTCAGCTTTCCATCCTTCCGAGGTCAGTACGAGCTTCTGCTGGGGGCTAATCTGCGACGGATTAGTGTCCCGTCCAGGGTGAGTCAATGACTCTCATCCGCTTAACACTACAGAAACCGTAGATAAGCACCGGCTCCAATGGGCCACTTAGGTCCGTAAAAGGAATTAGCAAGTAGCTGAAATATCCCTCTGTTGTATTCGATGCGTATGCTTCAACGGCACGGTGGTTGGCGCTGTGGTAAGACCTAATGCTCAGCCGAGTGTTAAAACATTTGTGTGACCTTCTTTTCCGCCAAAGTTGACTCAGCTTTCCATCCTACCGAGGTCGGTAAAATGAGTACCAACTTCTGCTGGGGGCTAAACTACGATGGATTAGTGTCCCGTCCGAGAGGGGAGTCAGTGATTCTCACGCCCTTAACACTACAGATAATCAAAGACCTCTAAGGCTCTTAAATGGATTTAACTTGGCGGGTGGTATTGCCTGATATAATTGATTACCTTTAGAAAGTGTTTAGAGTACTGCTGGAACACGGGATTGAGACAGAAGTGGTGCAAATGGGCGTGTTCCTCCCTTTGGTGGTGGTTAAAATACACGTAGTCCTCAATATTGTAATGCGAGCGAATGTACTCGATGTCCTAAAAATGAAAATTTAACAGTATTAATGGCACAACATGAAAGGTAAGAGTTATGAAGTTTTCTCTCTCGTGCTGTCTTTAGCACGAAACTTCAATTTCAAATTTTCACAACTAATTTCAAAATACAGACAAAACGAAAGCAAAACGTTTTTAAAATCATGCAGTATCCTGCCTCCTCAAACAAGATTAAGTTCCAAGTTGATATCTACTAGTATTTTTGAAATGTTTAAAACATCATAAAATGACTGCTTTTTTGTGAGGGCCGCCATTTTGTTCAAAATCATCACATGTGGTTACTTGTTCATATGTATCTATGGTGCTATTGTGTGCATTGACTTGTTAGGGAGCTTCTGCCGTTTGCTACAACTCGGGATGAGTGTGTTTATGTTACACTGTGAAGGCTACAATCCTTTACTCTTTGCCTGCAGGCACGAGTAAAAGCTATGATTAACTTAAAATATCAACATTTCTTTTTGTTATGTATCTAAATGAAAGACCATGAGTATGATCCACATGTTTACCGGGTGGGTGCGTAATAATCAAAAGCTCCTCTGAGTTCCAGCCAAATTGCGTCAACACATATGTACAGAACCAGCATCAAACGAGACAGGCTGCAAAGCTGAAGTCTCAGATAGGTTCCCGATTCAGTTTAAACTTGTTTTTTTTTAAAAAATTATTAATTTCACACGAAGAAAATTTTCAAACTTTTCCACAATATTTTATCATGGTATAAAAATTGCCTCACCCAAACCAAAATTCGTTGACTTTTAATAATTTTCGTTGTATTATAAAATTCAATGACTTTTCCAGTTCCCCAACTGTGGTTCTAATCAAATACGCCTGACGAGTCTCTTGATTGGTACACGACAACCCCTCACCTCTTCCCTGCGAAGGACTGCAACCCCAACTACTTGCTTCATACTTTCAGCAACAAACGCTTGTATTTCAGTTCCATCCTGAAAAAAATATATTAATATGAAATCGAACTTTTTTTGGCTTATTCATCTACCTAAATTTGAGGGCATATTTTTCCATGGCAAGATTATATTTAAAGGAGCATTATAACTTCAACTCTTAAGTGCAAATATTTGTTTGATGTATCACTGACCAAAGAACAAAGCTTGCGCTCAGATACCAGCCGTGGTACACGTATATTATAGTATTTGACAAGGTTTCATGAAATATTACGACAGTTATCTAGATTTCGACTGGTTGAAAATATTTATTGCCTCTTCAAGTGATAGCAAACCGTTAATACTATTGGTTTTAAAAACACTGTTGCATGATTGCAGTCACATTGGTTCAATGATATAACAGTAATTTCTCAGTATAGTTCTTACATCATCTCGTCTAGCGCTGTTACACTGCGTAATATCACTGGAAGAGAAACACAAAAAAGTGTTAAATTGTTGATCGTCATCTACAAGAATAAATTACAAAATGGATTGTCTTGCGAGATTATGTTTTCAAATAAAGTTTTCTGAGTCCACGGGCCTTAGATGAAAATTTCCAGGGATTTTAAAGGAATTTCCAGGACCTTAAAAAATTCCTAGCGTTCTCTACGATGTCAGTACGAACCCTAATTCTACTCTGATAAACCGGTTTTGGTTGGTCAAGGCTTGGTGCTGAGGTAAAGGAGTATTCAAGGACTTTAAAGTGATTTTTCAAGGAATCTTGTCAGTAATATTATGTTATAAAATGTAGTTTGATATCTTTACAAACGTCGTTTAAAGTGGTATTGCAAGAGAGAAACTTTATTTAGTTATAACTATGTATATTTCTATTAAAAAAAGGTACTGGTAAGCAACGCACTAACGACAAAGAACGCAGTATTTTTGGCACTCAATTCTATTTTCAAGCATTCTTATTTTATCATTACCAAAAGCAGCCGAAAATGAACTCAGACAATATTCAGCTGGGTTTGTACAACTCCGGCCCCTTGTAAAATGCTATATGGCTCTAAAACTTGTTGGTTCAAGTTGAAAGTCCGCCCTTGAAAAAGAGATAGTTTGATGATATTTTTAACTTGGACACCGTAAATAGAGAAATATTATTTCTCTTTTTACGGTGTCCAAG
>JAOCNB020461628.1:0-23132 GCA_026546465.2 Palythoa caribaeorum
TCAATGTAATAACATTGATTTTTCTCTGAAAACCCCTAAAAAATACCAAATTGCCAATTTTGACCCCTAAAAAATACAACGAGCATCCCTATCGTACCAATATAGGGAGTACCCCCCCCCCCGGGAACGCGCACCATTTCGGGGCCTACCTCTCTACCGACGGTTTGTCTGCGCACCGGCCCCCCTCACTGATGTGAGGCCCAAACTTCTGGATTGACTAGCTATCGCAACATCGACTCTATTTCCCATTTCACCCAACCAATCCTGCTGGGTCAACCTGCTATCACACTTAATATCAGGCTATTGAAACTCATTTCTCAAGCCAACTCTCATCATTCCTCTTGAGCCAAATCCTATGACTGGCTTTCTCAACTACCTCTTGGATGTCCATGATTATATTACTCACTCAGTGACGATGACAAAGACGAATTGCAAACATCCAAGATCTTAGCCGGTTCCCTACAAAACCCCTGCATCCGACTTCAACGGGCAAATGCTTTGCACTCCAATCAGCCTCTTCACAGTCTATAAAGTTTTCGTAGCGTTCATTTTTACGAATTTGCGCAGCTTCAATATTGTCTTCGTGTGGCACAGTTAGTTCAATGAGATGCACGATCAACCGTTCCTCACACCACATCACAATATCTGGCTTCTTCGTAGTTGGTAACGGAAAGAACGTTCAACTTCCGGTGAATACAGCTTTCTGTTCCTTAGCAAATGCTTTATTATATTCTACTGTGACTTTCATAAGCCTTGCGGTAATTTTTGTTTATGAACTGACCGGCGGGCGAATACTGCTTTCTAAAAGTTAGTTACGTGATCGTTATATATAGAAAATACTTTACTTATATGGGGAAGAGGCTAGTGGTGTATTTTCTAGTAAAACATTCAACTTGTCTACGTAATAATATTATGTTATTTCATGCATGTATTGCAATTTTTGAAGCAATAATTTTTTATTGTTTTTTTCCAGAATTCTTTTTATACTGAGCGTGTGTGACACCTACAACGGATTAGTATCCCGTCCCAGGGAGTAGACTGAATCTCTCTTTTAGCTTTATAAAGATATAAAAACACTACAGAAATCGGAGACAAGTGCCTGGCTCCACGTAAGGTATTTTTAGCTAGAAAATACCTCGTGCAAAATATTGCAAGTTGTAGCGTGCAACATCAAAGCTGCATGCAATGTCGCAAGGGGTGCCGGCAAAGCGTTCTCTGGTTTATCCCAGATTTGTTGAATATTTTAAAAAAGACTTGCTCAGAGGAGCTTACTTACTTACTTCGTTCACTTATTATAAGACAAATATGCAAACTATGGCTGTGGTGGAAGGCAGTCCGTGACTTTGCACAGGTTCTGGCAAATACGGTCCGTCCATTTGTGATTGTGAACAAGAGATAAAAACAGTTTAAATACAGTGCAAAGTAAAAAAGGCCCGTTATACAGCTGTAAGATTTTATGATGGAGTTACAAAAATTTATGTTTTTCTTTCTTATTGTTTTACTGGCAAATGAAAGCTATGCCAGAATTTAAGAGATACTGTGCCTCATATGGACACTGATTTTGAGCTTCACGAATTAATAACGAATCTAGTCGATAAATATTCCAAAATATAAAATGCTATGGCCCACTTCACTGGTTGTTGGAATCTAGAATCTGGAATCCTATCAAACTGAAAAATTCGGAATCCAGAGCCAACTTGGATAGGATACACGGGGTGACCTGTGATCTTGTACGGTGTATATATGATAATATTTCCCGCGGCACTCTTGAGTGCCCAATAGAACTGCATATTTCTGAGCTGTGAATGTGATAAATGAAATCTTTTGTAGTTGACACTGCGTATTGCAAAATGGTTTGTACCAGGGTGATAACTTTCAGGACTTCGCAACTGCTTTGACTATTAATCGTACACCGGCCGGAGATAACTTCATAATCAGATCACCAGGAGATGTACATGCTATATTGCACGCATGAGGCGTTATAATTACAAAGGTGCCCGTACGAATGCCTTTTTCTCACAATCAGTGAAATCAAGTTTTTAAAAATATATTTAACAAATGAAATTCCTCGTTTGCTACTGGCACATTCTCTTGGTAAACAAAAAGACCTAGGAGAAGAATATTTACTGTGTTTACGTGAAAAACTCAGCTGGAATTTTTTTGATAATTCTTGGCAAATTTTAAAAAAGATTCAAATTAGAAAATTTAATCACTTTGACTTCTTTGGTAATTTCTGTGATATATTTAGACATCGCCAATATTGGCAAAATGCCTTTTTAGTTGCAGCGTGTAAAATAAAAGCAGTGAGAAAAGCCGACTGATTAATTGTTCAACCGAAACTTCAACCGGCCATATTTGTAAAACAATAACCAAGAATAGAAAGCAAACTATTAATAGAGCAATGTTGTGTATCTGTTGAATGCATACAGCATAAACATCAACGCTTTCTTATTCAGGTGATTCCTAATAAATGCTACCACAGAGACAGCGTTTTTTAATTTTTTCATTATTTAAAAATAAATGTACAATGTGTAAAAAAAGCTTGCTATAATTTGTTTTTTTTTATTAAAGAGTCACTCCGATAACTGTCTCACTCCAGATTTTTCGGGCCAGTATGCGCCGTGTTTCTCAAAATAAAGCAAAACTGGCATAAACACATTCGTTTGTACAGCTGGGGTTCAGTCAGTTCCGTGAAAGCAGATGGCTGCGGGAAATCTAGCTATCTTTCTCCCGGCAGAAAATCACAACAATGTTGTAACGCCTAACGGAGAAGATCGTTTCGTGGGATTTTTGTTTTAAATTAATTCTAGTTGTCAAAAATTCAATATCACAAGCTATTTTTGTGCGCACAGCGAGTAAAGAGCAAAAGACTACATGAAATGATCTAAGACGTTTCCGGAGTGCAAATGAATTTTGTAATCCTTTTGTAGTTGTCAGTAGATATTAGTCTCTCAGCTTGTGGTTACTACAGGTCCAACATTTCACGCTCGGATGGAGCGAAACAAGTTTCCAATACCCCAAGCGAGTGCAACATACTGCCTTTTGCAGCCGACTCGAACACTGCAATCTGATATGAGCTAATCGCTTTATAAAGGTTCCTGTGGCGGCCGTCAAAGTTCCTGAAGTCGCAGTCCCATTGCTTGTTGAAACGAATCAAAAAGGTAAATTTTGCCTGCAGTTGTCGCGGTTTATGACATACAATGGGTTATAAAAAGATAAAAATGGATTGTATATTTGAATGCATACAAGGTTACCGCCTTGACGAACGATTATCTTGCTGGAGTTAAACAAAAATGCGTAAACTTAATTCTAAGCTGCTTTAGAAACTTGTTTTAGTCTTGTTTAGACATGTCCGGCTGACATGGGACTGAACCGTTGCAATTTGTGAATTTTTGGTACCACGTTGAATTAGAACACAGTTTGTAAATATGATAGTCCTTTTTTTAGTGTTCGCACGTTCAACACATTTTAAACACAGTACTACTACTCGGACTACTACTACTGGTTGGTAAAAAGATGGCTGCAAAACTTTATTGCTTATGCACTCCAACTTACTAAAGGAACTATAGATAACATCATTTTGTTAATTGTGCGAACAGAAGAAGCAATTAATAATTATTCTTTTATGATCTTAACTCTGATTTTCAACCCGCACTTCCGCTGCTCGGAAAGTTCAATGAACTGGAAAGACTCCGCAGCCGAGCGAATATAAATGCAAGAATTACATTGGCGGTTGATATAGCAGCAAATTTGCAGTTCTAGTTATTTTAAATCGTTCTACAAGCTCTTCAATTTTTAAATTAAGTAACTAAAAAGGTAGAAATGACTCCTATGAAACGAAACGCAGTACTTCTTACGAATTGCTAAATTTCCAAGTTGTATTTTTAGTTTTGCGTAGATCAACTTCAGGGAACACTGTCCGTCCGCAGTTTACGCATTGTCAGTTGTCTAAAAAAGTTTCCTTCTTGCGGCGCGGAAACAGCTCGGGTTTAGAGAACAATGTTTCAGTCAGCGTATTCGCCCATCCAAGCACCGAGTGACCTGCCTGAACACTGTTTTTTTTTCTTTTAAAACAAAAAACAGGAAAGGTGGAGCTAGGCAGATAGTGAGATGCGATGAACAATGATCCAACAATATCGCTAATTCAACTGAACTTTAATTTCGAAATCAATCATTGTTCTACTCTTTTTGTTCTTTGCTTTGAGCCTCAAATATCCATCTTAAATATCGAAAGGGTATGAACAATTTAAACCTATTTACAGATGACCTGAACAATGAGATCTTGAGTTGCAACTACGAGTACGACAGCTGTGGAGGTTAAAATTGGCTTACAAGTGATGTTCTATTATCAAGTTGTGTTCAGACAAAAAATACTTCTTAAGGAAACTGTAAAGCTTATATTGAAGCTTGTATTTTCTTAATTCGATAGCTATATTCTTTCTTAGAGCACTGCGCGGGATATATAGGATTATAGGAATTTGTTAAAATAATTTTGAAAGTGGTGTTATAGTAGCAATTCAATAGGTCAGTTAATCAATACGTTGTTGTAATTCAAATACAGAAAAAACTACCAACTGGGGTTTAGGAACATTTGATATCAGAACTGACAATGACATGAGCTGTTCGTTCTGAAATTTTGCCGTCTCTGGAAGTGAGGCCATTGTGCCATTACATATATTTAGTATTTCAGAGGTATTCGGTGTATTCAGTGCACCAATCCGTCGACAGGCTAGCTTTGCAGGCACTAAAAAGAGGAAAGCCTTGAAGATAACTATAGACTCCTCGTAATAGATTATAACATATACAAAGCAAATGTATATCCTAGAATTTGAACGTTTTTTCCACGTGTTCTGGCGCGAATTTTGCAGGTACCTCAAATGGTTTTCTTAGAATATATTTTGCTCTTTTTATTGGAATAAATTGTTCGGCGAAAAATTATGGTTCATTGCACAGATTCGTACAAAGAGGCAATAAATCAAGAAATACAAAACGAAAATTGCAGTTTGGTTTTACTGAACTGATTATTTGTAGCTGACGCACGAGAGAACTGGACTGTCAGTGCCACTAGCACTGATTTGATAGAGCTATAGAACGCAACAGTTAATAAAACCGTTCAAACATAAATTTGAAGAACAACTAAATTATGTAAGGACTGATTTTGTTTTAAAAAGATCACAGATTTTCCTCGCTAAGGATATCGCGTTGTGACGAGGTGTCCTCAGTGAAGTGAAAAGCAACAAAACTTAACACAGGCGCTTGGTTCACGGTTTGGAGAGCAGCAAATTGATAGATCAACTGAAAATATACATGTGATTTCATTAACTGTGCTCTTTTGGTCTTCAACGACGTTAAAACTTCGAGACATTTACTGTATTTTTAAACATAAAAGTATTTATGTAAATCTCAGTTTGCTATTTTGCAACCCCTGGTTTGACCGCTGCGCAAAAGGATAGTAGTATAAACATTTACAAAATAACAGACACAGACTATTTTATTGAATAAAACACCAGTGATAACGCTTTTTTAGCTTCCGTTTTTCACATAGCTCGCATTTTGCAAAAGACATGTGGTAGCTACCTAATGAAAGAAAAAGTTATTTTGGAAGATCGTGGGTGGAATGTTGTGTCGAACTTAAGAATCGTTATATAACACTATTAACAGACAGCTAATTTTCATTATGAACTTTAACTGAAAACGGAGTGACAGCTAGATCTTTCTTGTTCTACCAGGCAAACCGAGCAGAAACCTGCTGCTTTTCAGCGGGTAGCGAGTGTGCACCAGCAAGTTGTCCTGGAAAGACTGAATTATTAATAATGCCTGAGCTAGCACAGTCGAGCTGTGGAGCAGGACATTTGTCAGGATACTGATCTCTCCACTGCTTTCTTTGTTTGCTCGTTAACATTTTCCTCCATCGGAGAAGCAAAATTTGTGATTCTCAGGTACGTTGCTTCACCCAGTTCCATAAAGCTTATCAATACACACAAATCTAGTGTTTAAAATGTAATATCAGAGCAGCCATTATGTAAGTGTTAATATTTCCTGATCACTCCCAAGCCACGAGAGTAATCTTTTGTGAAATTAAAAAAGGAGATGAAAATTTTGCATCCAATAGATAAAGATGTTGTCGAGCTGCATCCTAGTTCCAGACCAGCATATCACGAAGAAATGTAGTCAAGGGATTCACTTTTTCCCTTTGTGTGCAAAATTAATTATTCTTACTTCTTAACGTTTTAATAATCAAGTCACTGTCTAGGAAAAGCTGCAAGAAACAAAATCCGGCCCATTTGACTTGATATTTTAGTCTTAATTTTAGAAAAAAAAGTCAAAGCTGAGGATGAACAACTAATTCAAAAGCGTTTGTTTAAACTCAAATCGATTTCAAAACATTACCATAAGTTTATATCATTCATGTCCGGGCAAGAAATTTGCAAGACCTCGCAACCAGACGACGATCTATTTTGGCGCGAGACGCGCGAGCTAAAAAGTGCCGCTTTATTCTATTGAAATTAAAACGTATTCTTTCCCTTGGTGTCCTTTTTTTTGTTTTATTTACTCTTACAGACTCCTCCTCCCACACCTCATTGAATTTCGCCACGAGTTTCTTTTCCTTCTGATTAACGACTGACTAAGCAGTTAATTGTTTCCGTCGTCTCCAATAGAGAGTGAAACCTCATTTGCATTTAGTCCTAAATATTTGTTTCCGCGGGCTTTAATAAGGTCCCCAGAGAATTTTTTTTGACTTGAGAGCACGGTTTAACCTTAATTGTTTTACAAAATCATTACAGGCAGGTGGTAAGGTAAATTGTGGCCAACAAACACAAGTTTTCTTGAATCTTGATTGACATTCCTACTTTTGAAGCGTTAAAAAGGAAGTTGGGGACACCCGGCTTGGAATCTATTTCGTTTTCTTAAAAATACTTTTCAGTTTTCTGGTTTTGAACCAGATTGCCTTAAAAACTAAATTTTTGTCAAAAAGACTTGCAAAGACTAATCTTACAACGTGAGAAAGGGACGTGGAGACGATGTACGATATTTCAACTATCCATTACCATGCGGCAGTCTTCATCAGGTTTAATAGAGCAACATTGGCAAGGATAAATTGATCGTTCACGGTTCTGCATCGGTGCCAAACCTACTAATTTGAATATGATTGCCTTTGTTCAAAGAATTATAATTTCAAAAGGAAAACACTTCGAGTTCTCATTAGTTCGTCCCTTCCACTCCTGGACCGCTAACAGCCAGTTCACTGAAGCAACTTTTAACACAATGCGTTGACTTCAAAGCGTAAAAACAAAACTTTTTCAAAATAGCATCTTAATCTCTCCTAGTTGCGTCATTAGCGAGGTGATGCAAAACTCAAAAGAGTAATAATATCTTGCGTGTTTGCACAGAAACTTCTTTATCTGAGATTGCTAAAGATTTTTTTTTAGTTTTGCAAGCGAAGCTCTCTATATTGCACACCCTCAAGTGCCTTCCTCAGAAAAGACGTTTTATTCCGAATTGTTAATCACTCTGACGCGGTTCACATAAAAGATGACCCCCCACTTTGAAACAAATCCTTGAAAAATAGTTAAACACGTTATTTTTGCCATATTTCACGGCCCGGCGTTGAATGAGCGGTCGCAGTAACTTTGCGCGAGCTAGTGACAGCTCCGTGAGAACTTATTCCATGTGTACTATGAAATGGATCAAAAGTCATTTATATGTATGTTTTCGAAACTCTGCAAATGAACAAATTAGAAAAAGTTTAGTTTTACTGATCGTTATTTAATTTAATTATCTTGACCTTCTCGCTTGTTAATATGCTTTTTTAAATTGCTTTTATAAATTGGTAAAATTAAAAAAAAAATTGTTTGAAATATTAGTCACAAAAAATGTCCAAGGCTTAATAGTTTTTGCTTGTTTAAAGTGATTACAGTAAAAACACATCATATTTGAACTAATCCTACTTTTCTTAAGTTGAATACATATCCTTTTTGCAACGCATTTTTCGTACCTAAGAATTGTCGCAAAAAAAATCGAACGAAAATGGGTATAAAAACAAAACTTATAAATTTTAAAGAGGATGGATTCTTTAAGAACCCTCGATCGTAGTTCTTTTCAGCTTTTTCAAAACAAAGTGAGACTTGTGATTACGCGTGATTACGTCCTATCTTAAGTGTTATGGCATGTACTGATATAGATTTACATTTTGATATAACATAACACTTAACCTGCAAAACGCGATGGAAAACTACCTCGCTTACCTCACAGACAGAGTGAGGACAGTGGATTACAAATATCAGATATGACCTCAATAATTGAAATAAAATATTGTAAGACGCATTAACTTCATGTATGGTGCGATATTTCGTGTTCTGAAGAAGGTTGAAGCGACTGAAAATCCGGAAATTCGTCTTGCAGGATGCTCACCGTTTAATATTACCTATTAACTTGTTTTAAACCCAATCAGCGAAGCCGCTTTGATTCAGTGACAATTAGTTCCTGTTATTTTTACTACGTGATAGTCCTATAGCCGTCATGCCCACTTGACTCTAAGCAATCAAAAATCACTTTCTGCATAACCCCAAACCACGAAAAGCGCGCTGGGCGTTTTTTGACTCTTCGCCCACCGAAACATCAAACATGACACTAATGGAGTATACTATTCTACGCAATACGCTTGTTTTTTAAAAAAAATTCCCTAGTGAACAGAGAAACTGAAATGCAGATGCACAACACAGCAGGGGTCTTCAACAGTGCGTGTGGATGGTGTATTAAATTTTTAGAATACAGTTGAATGAACAAGAACAAATCTATGTCAGAATACGTTTTCGATCAAAAGCAAAAGAAACCTTATATAGTCTGAGAGCTGAAGCAGATCTTGTTTTGCAGTTAAATTAAATATATCAACAAAGAAAATGCGTGGGATGATAAAATGACTGAAATGAAGTTTTCGCTAATTTATTTTGATCTCAAATTTCCGGTAATTGTTTTAAAAGGTTTAGATTTCTGGCACCTAACCACACACAGTCTGATCCTGCAGTTGTTGACAGTAAAAAGGGTGCGACCATTACCGTGACTGGTAGGTCAAAGGGAAGCTGATGCCTAGGTGCAGCTCAGCATACAGACCTCAGATGCAGAAATTGTATCCGATCCCATCACATGCTGAAGGCAAGCGCGTGCTGATACGATATGCTAGTGAAATGATGAAATGATTTACCCAGAAACACCTCCAGGCAGTCCAAGAGTTTGACTGGAAGCGACTGCATTCACTTTCTGTTTCTGCAATCTGCCGGAAGATGAATTGAAATCGAAATAAGATTGCGTTGTGTCAACAAATTCTTACGTGCCGGGTCACCTCATCGACCCCCAACTTTGTACTCAACTTTGCTATTTACTCATAACGTTTCTAGAATAACTGTGATGTAATTGAAATAACCGGGGTAACATGACAATAGACGCGCTCAGTCCAGCCTTCAGCTGACAGAAAGACAATAGGCTAAGCGCGTGACCCGTCGTCCATGCCATCAATCAGGCGACAGCGTTCAGCGATATTGATTGAGTTTCGTGCTAAATCTATTGCGATCTGAATGCAAAGAATTCCAAACGAGTGTTCCAAAACCAAACAATGCACTTACAGAGAGCTCATTAAATTTTAATATCTAATTAACGTAGTTTGCACAGAAATGATAAATTATTTTTCCAAGTGTAAATTTTGCAGCGTGTTCCACATTGCGACGATTTTGCATTCAGCGAAGGGTTTCGCCCGCTTTCAGTGAGGCCAGCTTAATAGAAACCCGCAAACTGATCTTACACCCGATGATATCCCATGACCTGGCATTGAATCGCATATGTTTTCACCATGAATAACGAGCAGGGCTGAACTTTCGTTATGACGTAACGGAGTCGACTGAAAAGAGGCCGGACGAACTATAATATTATAAATTATTTTCGTTCATTTTCGAAAGTATGAAAAAGAAAATTGACAAGCAATCTTGATAGAAATTTGCTTTAGCCGTCTCCTCATTGTTAAAAAATAGCATTTCTGAGCTATGACAGATCTTCTTCGGTCTTAACTTTACAAACGTGTTAACACGGACTCTCGGATCACCAGAAGTTCTAACGCGGGAAGTTATGTTTATATTTACAGCGTGTTTATTGCAGAATGTGTAATATGAATGTTCCAGCCTACTCCCAAGGGAGTACTTAACAGCTGATTCGTAGTTTTGATTGGCTGATTAAAGAAACATATTGTCTGACGTCACACGCCCAGCATGAATAGAGTAGTTGTGAACCCCGGCCAGCAAGAAAGGAAACGTCGCCTGCATACAAAGTTGTGTTAATAGTGAATGGTAAAAACTTACTAAAGATTCTTACTGTTGTTGTTGGATTTAATCATCGAGGTTTGAGCCTGATTATACGGACAACGTTCCCCAAATGTAGGGAGATATCCATGTGGAATTGTCGTTCTGAAGGTAAACGTACGGTTGGTCATGTTTGTTGCGGCAGTTTGTCTTGAAAATGTGTCGTCATTGTGTTTATTACGTGGAACTATCAGCTTTTGTGTTTGCTGAACCACGTTTTTTTGTTCATTGCATATAGTGGAGTTTCTGTCTGGTTTTCGCTTCTGAACGTCGAAGGCTCCCTTGTTAGTGTGTTAAAGTTTCTAGAGAACATTATGGCGAACGCGAAAGTGAAAATAGTTTAGAGTTCGCTTCCATTCGTGTGTAATTCTGTTCTCTGCAATTTCCTTTGACTCGACAGCCTACATCCTCCGTGTCCAAGTGACCTTCATCGTGGGAGGAATTGACGAAATTTGCAAGTAGCTACCACAGAAAAATATTCCTTTCTAACAATTCTTTTTAGCTCAACAAAAATACGCTGAGCCTTTGATTTCCTTGTTTCGATTAAAGGTATTTTCCCAGCAGCCGGTAAGGGAAATTGACATAGTTTTTTATACTTAGCGACGGGAAAAAATAACTTACAAAGTTTTTTCTTGCATTTTGCAAAAAAATATTTATTTATTGCCAGATTCATTCCGAAAATAAAATGATTTTGGAATGGTTATCTTGTCGCACTAGCAAAAGCCTAGATTATTTTTCAGCTTTGATTGTAGCCATATTTCGAAAGTCTTTTGTCTTAGGACTTATGTTCAAATTTGTCATGTAAAATTTCTGTTTTGCATTCAACGATCATCTGCTCTAATGGCAAATCTTTACAAAAATATTTCATTCGTATCTATTCAGCACGTCATCTGCTTCTTTCGCGACTTATTTCAGCCAAAATATCGAGATCGTTACTGATAATTTCCCGACATCTTTATTTAATGGGGATTGCTATTCTTGTAAGAACATGTTGTGTGTTGCATGCACTAGTTAAAAACAAGCTGTTGACCCGAGCGCATTTTGAAACTGATCTTTCCTAATAACAGATTCAAAACGTTACAAAACTCACATGAGAGACTCCAAATCACATGAGCGTTTGAAAATACTGATGATAACTCACGGGCCCTGTATCTGAAGTCTTTTGGGGGCTTGTAAATTAATTCAATTTATTTTTATTTACAGGAAGCGAGCAGTGATCCTAAAAATATTTAGAAAGTGAAAAAACCCCGCAAAACATTGGGCAGTGAACAAGAACGTCTTGCTTACAAAGCCAAGCGGTGGAAAGAGAAACTTTGTTTAAGAATATGTCGTATGAAAGCGTTCCGTGCGGAAGTCCCGAAAGCCAAACGGTTGTTGAAGAGCCAGCTCCCTCACTTTACAGTGGAGAAGATGAAAGCCGATTTATAAAGACTACAAGAAGACCACAAGAAGTTCCCGAGTCTACCAGATTAGCAGATACAGCTAAGATCGAAGACGAAATTATAATGAACGAGGAGCAAATTGCTCGGGTTACTAGTCGCATTAATCCAGCCCCGCCGCTAGAACCGCCAATTTTGACCAGGATAAGTCCACGCAGAAACTTTTGTGAAGAGAGAGAGGAAAGTGAACTACGAGACGATTCAGCACGCAGAAATGCAATTCGTAGATATTTAGGGAATCGTTGGATAGATTTAAACGATGTCAATCCACAAGTAGCAGGGAAAAATCATTCAGATTATGTTGAGAAGCATCATTTGGAATATGACTCTGGGAAGGGAAACAGATCAAAGACATTGCAGGAGAGAGTGGAGCGTGATTCAAGGGTCAGTAGTTGTACTGGTGTCAGTGTTATCAAAAATGCACGAGAACAGGAAGTGGATTCGGACTCCGACACAGACAGTTCATCTCGAAGCGCGAGGAAAATAAGTTTGCAGGATAAAGAAGAGTCTGTGAATTTACTTTGTAACGAGAACATTACAACTGAACAGTTGCGAGATGAGCGAGACGAAAGCGTGCGTCGGCCATACATTTTTAATTATGGGTTTATCCACGAGCACGAGGATATTAAAAATCCTCGCCTAAGCCGCGTGCCAGAAAATGAAAATAGCAACGTAAAGGAAAAGTTACTTTCAAGCGGGGACGTTAGAAAAGGGGAGAAACCAGAACATGCTGGAACAGGTCCACCAGTTTCTGTTTATTATATGCCTTATTCGCCGCACATGGCTACCCTTTCGAGAGCTCGACAAGCAGGAATGATTTCCCAGGGGAATGCATCTATTCCACATTCACACATGGGGGGTCGTACGAACGAGCAGCTGGCTCATTTAGCTATTAGCGATGGACGTGGAGGATACCGCATTCAACAAGTTGAATACCGACCTGAACAACAGGTACCCATTGCGAATTCCTCGGAAGAGAACACAGAGCGTAATGTGATGATGTCCGGTGTTAGCCATAATGGTGGTGGAGTGCAATATTCCGACAGACAGGGAGTGATACCTGGAGGTTTTGCAGTTTTTCCGGGCATTGGTCCGGTGCGTGTAATGGATGGCATGTTTTATCATCAACCACCCATTCCCATGGGAGCAGATGGTAATCACTATGAGAATTTTGGATCTGTGTCGTCATTTGTGCCAATGAGCAATTTGCAGGGGCAAGCGACATCCAATCCTTCCTCGTCAGCAACTGCTACTCCAAAAAGCGAATCTGGTACAGCTCAGACACAAGAAAAGGCTTTGAGTAAGTAATGAAAGTCACTTTTGTTTTGCAGATATGCATGTTATTTCTTGTAGCTCCACGCTTGAACTAGCGTGCTTCCATATGAAGCCATTCCAGCTACACGTAGCCCGAAGCAACACGGCTTTAGCTTGGCGGTGCAAATTATTGAATGAGATATTCAAGTTATGCCTGAAATGCACGTAAAAAATACAGATAAAATACTTAAATTCTAGAAACACCATACTATAGAACAGGAGAGTATTTATATTGCTTTCTTGTGCATGCTTTTACCGCAAAATGTTTACCGGGTAAAGACACGCAGATCAGATGGTGTCGAAGATTCTGCTGATACGCAATGAAGCCCGATGATTAACAGTCGGTCTTGCTTAGTTAGTAATGAGACGATATAAATGTGGTTGTTATTGCTGTGTCAGGAATTTTTGTTTGAGAGTTCGAAATTTGATGTTTCTTCAAGCGTAAACAGTATTGTAATCTTGAGGAGACAGTTTGGAGTATCGGTGAAAAGTAGCATGCGAATTAATGTCCAGCTATATACTCTTGCAAAAAGTAGTTATACAGAAGTAACTAGTTTGTGCGACTTATCATCGCCTGAAAATTGCATTCTCTGCGCTGAAAACCGATGTTAGAGTTTTTGTAGTTTTGTGCTACAATGTGCTTGAACTCAAACAAAACAGATTTGCGTATAGGTACTGTTTTATACTGATTATCACGACGCCTGACGACTGGTATTTGTTTTGTTTTTAAAACTGATAATACAATTGATAGCTTTCCTCAAGTCGTTCGTGAGGGTGATCAAATTGTTGCCCTTTGAAATGACTACAGATGTGCAAACCCTGATCGTTTTTCGTTTTTGCTGCTCAGATGTGCGATATTGTGGCCTCTGAACTTCCCTTAGTTATTGTTCCCAAGGGACCAACCATCCATCAATCAAAGCTTAACGATGCTCCACGCAAAAGTGAAATAAAATAAATCATAAACATTTGAAAACCTTTTAAAGAAACGCTGTTGTTAACTTCAGGGAAATAAAAGATTTTTGTAAAAAGTTACCGTAAACAGTTTTGAGGAAAGTTTTGTCATCAGCAGTTGTCTAAGGCCAGTGCCATATAATATATTTCCACCCCGGATGGATGCTTAACAATGGATGTTCTTGTAATGGTTGTCTGTTTGATTGAGGAGGCGGCCCAATTTGCAAGTTCTGTTTTGTTTGTTGCTAGCAAGTTCTATGCATGCTACAAATTTGAAATACTTTATTTTGTATGCCAAGTATTTTGTATGATGCATGCCAGAATTTGCATGTATCTTATGCAATTGCTGTTGATTAAAACACACCCAATGTTAGCTTTTGAATGTGTTTGGTGTGAGTAACAAATTAATACAATGTCAATCTTTGAGGAGTTGAGAACTTTGCTATTGGAGAATGTAAGAATGTAAAGCACAGTTTCTTACACAAAAGATTGGTCAGACATTATTGATATCCATTCACCTTGTACAATATTAATGTATGTTCCCACCAAAGTACACTGCATCAGGTGTGACTTGGAGCATGCTGAGAGGTCAATTAATAAACTATTTTTATGCATGATCCTGTGTACAAAATTGGTAGTATTGTTTCAGATTTCCAAACTAGTGGTTTTACTAATATTGATTATCGGTATTAAACCAAATAAGACAAAAATTGGGATTACTGTAGATTTCACAGATTCCTAATTAAATGTGGGTTAGTTTTCAAGGACTTAGCAGATGCAAACTTTTAAAAGGTTATGCAGAAATTGTGGTTATTCATTAAGACCGTGGAAGACGATGAAATCATTCAATAATTACCATGAGTTTAACTTTCAAAGGAATTCCATTAATGGGAATAGATTTCATTGAGGTCAGAGTATAATTGTTTAGGAATTTAGCTTAAAAATATAATATGTTGGGATCATTTTGCATATTTGGTGCAGGTGACAAGGTATAACTTTGTGTATGTAAATACCTGTTGCAAATAGTATATAAAGCTTTCAGTCGGTTAAATTGCTTGTGTGAACAATTATTTTCAGAGAGTTTTGACAGCTAACTTGCAAAGTCATTCTATTCAAATTTCTTCACCTGCAAATAATAATTTTAATGTTTTAAAATTTGTGACTATTGCTGCAACATGCCCATGATTGTTTTGTGTAATCTAAATTTATTTTTTGTTGTTTCAAGATTTGATAAACATTTGTTTAAGGTTGGCTTATTTTGTTGATAGTGACCGCTTTCAAGATATTGAATTTTAAATACATTTAAGGGAATTCATTTAGGTGAAATTGTTTATTGAAGATGAAGTATTTATCCAAAACTGGTTATTGTTTAGAATTCTTACCTTTTTAGCAGTATACTTTAACTTTACTTTTTTAATTCTAATTCTTATTGCCATTTAGAAAATGATTATAATTTTCGGAATTTAATTTGTTTTTTGCCTCGAAAAATAATATAATAAGAAGAAATGTTTATTCACTACTTTGCTGTTTACTACCCAGATGTTGCTAAAGTATTCACCAGTCCAACACAACATCACACAACTTCATCTTCTCCAAATCTGGATGATAAACGTCCTGTAAGTTCCCCTGCTGTCCACAGTGACCGGGATAGTCCTGCCCCAAATGGTGACGATGGAGACGTCAAGAAGTTCCCATCCACTCGACAAAGAAACAAACAACGACCTTTGGGTGGAGCAAAATCTGAGATTAAGTGCGATCAGTGTGGAAAACTGTTTGGCTCATCCAGTGCATTAGCAAAGCATAAACTGACACACAGTGATGAAAGACGTTATGTGTGTCAGATCTGTAGCAAGGGGTTCAAACGACAAGATCACTTGTAAGTTGTATTTGTTAAATGTTTTTTATAAATTTATCATAGTACAAAATACTCAAACAATGTAATTCAAATTTCAGTATCTCATTTAAGGTCCATTCTAATGAATCAAACATGTTTGTATATCATTCTTCAATATTGTTTGGTGGTGTTGGATGTTGTTTGACCAATGTTGAATTGTGTTGAGTGCAGGAGTGTTCAAACCTGTGCAGCCGCGTCATTGTATAAGGTGTAATATTAATTTGGTACTTCATAGTAGAAATGCACTTTGTGGCTCTAAGAACGCAGAACTGGTATGTATTTCGATATTATGGCTTTGTGTGAGTTAAAACAAAGTGAAATGTAAAAAAGTATATAGTTTCATTAAACAAGTAAAATATTCCAAGAAAATGAAGAAAATAACCTGTAAAATTTCTGCACTATTTTCTCACTATTGACCTTTTTTCCACACTATTTCTGCACAATTTGTCAAAAGTTTTTGCACTATTTCTCATTTTTTCCACACTCTACCAGATGCCCTGTAGTAACAATAATAATTTAATAATTTCTAGATAGAGTAATAACAAATATGATGGTATAGGGGTTGAACCTGTGACAAGGTGGAGAGTTAATTTTGATGCCAAATAAATATTTGACAACTGACAATTAAATGTTATCTCTTAGGAATGGACACATGGTCACCCATAGAGATAAGAAGCCATACGAATGCAGTTATACTGACTGTGACAAAAGCTACTGTGACATGAGGTCTTTGCGCCGTCATCTTGAAAACCACCATACAGCTCTAGCTGCAAGCTCAAATTCTGTGTCAGTATCTTCAAATGTGGGAAACAAACAGACAAATACTGTTACAGCTGTGACTGTTGTTCCAGCTGTCGGCCATGTTGAAGTGGCTAATGGGCAAAATACTGCCAAAGCACGGATGAGGACTGTCAGGGGGGACAAAAACAAAGATACTGATGAAAGTAGCTCTAGCGGAGCTGTACATTGTCAAGTGGGTGGCTATGATAGTGGTAAGAGTTCAGGACGATCGACACCATCAGCACCACATGAAGTTGTACCATTACGGGACAGGATGATTAATCAAATTACACGTGAACGCAATAGTGATAGTATAAGCTCTGGGACTTCAGAAGAAGCTAGTGCACATGCTGGTGATATATCAAGAGAGAACACACCAGAAACAGCTTCACATTCAGAACCAAAACTTGTTGCAGTGACCTTGTTGAAGCAAGCTGCTGAGCGAGCTAAGGAGGAGAGAGAAAAGCCAGCAGGAGGGGAAAGGTTCCAACAACATCCTTATATGGCATACCAGGATGGTGCTCCTTATCAGCAGTGGTATTCGCCTGGCATGTATGGCCAGGATCCTCGCATCGTGTACCAGTATGCTCAAGGGTTTATGTTTCCTACGCAGGCATACCATATGGGTTCAGTAACAGGTATTGGCCCTGACATGCAGAATCACCAGGTATCATCACATCACTTCAGCAATGATCCCCATGAGATTGGTAAGGCGCCTATGAAAAATAGCAACCAGATGGGATCGTCTCCTTCCAGAGAGCACGCACCCGGGGGAGATTCCCATCAAATGCCATTCTTCGGTCACTCCAAAACAGGGAATCCAACCAATCCAACTGCCATCGCGGTAGGAGCAGCCAAAAATCTTGGGAAATATCAATATACTCATGAAAGCTATTATGGCGTCCACCCCTCGGGCACACAATGGCAGCAGGTATGAATCGTATGTTTCAGTTTTATCAACAAGTTTTTGTAAACCTTTTGTCTACTTGGAAATGTTGAGATCAATATGATATAATAGTTTTAGAACCAGAAATAGACACATAGCTTTCATTTTCAACTCTTGTTGCTGTTCGCTTCAAGTAGATATAACTATTATAGCCTACACTTATTATTCACAATTCACATATGGAGTACTCTCTAATTGTATTCTGAGTAAAAGTGTGGTAAGTAGCAGATATTGTGTTTGTGTTGCACATGGATAAACTCTTAAAAAACTACCTAGATACACTGTGTAAAAATTGCTTTATGGAGTTGTTTGAATAACTAAAAAATAAATACAGTCTCAAATGTTTTATTCCAAGTGAATGTCCAATCATTTTTTCACTCTTATAGAAAAAAGTCTGCATACTCTGTTCATTTGTAGAACCATGGGTGAAATTTTAAGTTTATTAAAGAACTGCTGATTTTTTAGTGAACTTTAAAATTCACAAGTGGCTCTGTAACTGAACAGAACAAGTAGGGCAAATTTTCTCTTTCTTTTATAAAATAAGCTGCCAGAGATGCAGGTCAGTGACGTGAGAGAAGCAATAAAACCTTAGTGTTGTTTTATAAGTCCTGAATTAAAATAATGCTGCACAGCCAATCAGAGGATGCATTGTATCTGCTTTGTTTATTTATAGTTATAGTTATACCAATAGTGAAAAGACTAAGTGGGTTAGTTATAATAAGTGAAAAACTATCAACAACTGATTAGTGAAACCATTTCTTAATTAACTCAACTGAGAGCTGGTCAGCTAATGTTAACCCACTAATCAGGCAGTTCATCAGCAATCCACTTTCCCAAGTGTATCACTCAAACCAAATTGGTAAGTGTTGTAAAGAAAATTCTCCAATTCTGATTATATAAGAAGTGTGGACTTTCCCAAAAATAATGTGTGTGGCATTTAAAAATAAATTTATTTTACGTTTTTCCTGTACCGTTCACTGGTGCTTTACAATAATTTATTTGGAAGCACCTAAACTAAATTTTAAAAAAGTAGAAACTGTCAGCTGTATTCTTGTTCAAAAAGAACTGCTGGAAGTGATAACGTTTCTCATAATAAGAAGTTGAAAAACCTAGTATTTTCTAAGATTAGTTCATTGGCTGTGCAACCATGTGATAATGTGAATTGGTGTTTCCTAATTTTGCTCAAATTATATCACAGAAAGCTCTTGCTTCAGCTCTGGTTTCCTTTTCTCGAAATTTAAAATTCTTTGAATTAACTCCTTGGTTTGGTGAACACTCAAACAAATAGATGTTTCCTAGTGAATGCTCTGATCTTGTGATATAGAATTATTTTGTCATGCTTGAACAAAATGTGCTACCTGTGTCAATATGGATTTTAAAATAATTTCTGTAAAACACAATAAAATAATTAGTATGTGGTAAAACATTATTTTTCAGTTGAGTATTGTTTTAATGTCAAAAGAAGTTGAATGAAATGTTTATGTTTCCTGGTTTCTTGGAAAGAAATTAAAATGCTGAATTTGTAACGAATTTGGAAATCAATTTTCACTTTATTTTATTCTTGACAGAACTATTTTTTTTTCTGAATTCACTTTATTTTCTGTGAGTTTTTTCATTATAATAATGTATGAACCATTTAAAGTTTCTCCTAAAAATGTTTTCAGTTTTTTTGTACAAGAAATCGACTTTCTGGAAATTTTAATTTCACCAATTATTTTGTTGATTGAGACTTAGCTATGAAATAAAATTATTTATTTATTTATTTTGCTTGCAAAAATAAAATCTTTGGCAGTTTTCTAATTAGACTTTTAACTTGAACTTATGGTGTTTTTTTAGTCTGTGATTCTCAGTTGCCCCCAATTATCATTTTAAAGCTAGAGGGTTAATTTCTAAAACCAAATTATTCAAATTATTTGTTTATATTCATGACAGATCTTTTGATAATGTTAGCAGCAGCTGTTTCTATGGCTATTGCTGGTTACGTATGTCACCTGTGTGCTTGTTTGAACAGTTTTGTAGATTTGATTGGCTAATGCCAAGCCTCCTTTTAAATTGATTGGTTTTGAGTTCTGCTGATACTAGTGTAGTTAAAACACACTGTGATGAATTTGCATATTATGGAAGTTTATAAAATTCATTTCTTCTCTCAATTTTTAATTAGCTATGTGATTCAGTTTCTTTTCAGTGTTAAAAGGAAAGAAAAACACGAAATATTCTTTTTCTTAAAAGATCAGATTATTTATTTTCGTGACTTAAAAAATCACCAACCCTTTGCCGAATGGAAGCCCTGTTAGTTGTCAACAATGCAGTTTTTGGTTTGAGACAGTTCTGTTCTGCAGAGAACAGAAGCTTCCCCTGAATTGGTATCAGAAATATGGTTAAGGCAGGTAGTCAACTCGTAGATTTTGACTTTATGGATCAAATGGTGATGTAAAGGTGATGTGATAAATTTGGTTGATCATTATACATTTTGATTCTGTATTTTCATTCGCTTCATGTCTGCTGCTTTTGAAGCAACATGCTTAGAGGGCTTACAAAATGCAGATTTTGATCATTCACTTGTTAGTGAAGCAAAGAAGTGAAAGCAGCTCTACATTGTGACAATTTCTAATGTTCATTGGTAGGGTTTTTAACATGATCTCTTGATCTTTCATGTCGTAGCTAGAACTGTAGTTGTTTCAAGGATGAATTTAATATTAAGATCAGATGCTGTTGAAATAATTTATTCCTTGAATAAGCCCGAGTCATGTATATCTTGAAACCCCAGAATTTCTACGGGAAGATGAATGCTATCAATCCGTAAGCTTGCTTTTGCCATTCAGAACTTTCTTTTTATTTAATCAACATAAAGAACCTGAATTTTGAAGAGTAGTAAATGGAAGAAAAAAACTTATTTTAATTTTCACATTTTGTAAATTGTGGGAGTTCAAAGAAGCTTTCTGTAATATGGAGATTGGAGTAAACTTTCAACCAATTGTGGTTATTTCTATATTGTATTTGTTTGAAAAAAATAGTTGTTTTAACATGTCTTTGCTGTATTTTATTGCAACCAAAACTTGTTTCTTCTACATTAATTTATTTTTACTTTAACTAAGAAGAAATATAATCTTAACAGAAACAAAGTTAATTTCCTTTTCAATATAAAAAACTATAAATATGATCTTTTGATGTTTTTGTCAAAAGAAAACATTTTCAAATTCATGTTAATATTTTAGTGTTTGTTGTTATTTCTCCACTCCTGAAGCCTTTGCTTGAGTAGATTATATAAATGTGAACTTGAAAATTGAATAATATTCTTTGCCTGGAAAAAAATGTTGTTACCTGGCTAGAAATCGTAACACGACATGAAATATTCTGTTGTATTTTATGTAATCTGAAAACTGAGTAATTGATAGCACTCTGACTTAAGACTATGTCTTCACCATTTTCTAAATATGTATTTAAATTTTTTAAAGATTATTGAAAACTCTTAAGAAAAGGTAACAAAGGAAAATTAGTATTAACAGTGATGAGTTCCATTTTCCGGCTAGAAAAAAATAGCAAATAATTACTGACAAACAAAGAACGCTTAAAAATAAGATTTTACTCCAGAATGGCTTTTGGTTAATTCCTTGTCAGGTAGATATAAGTTACAGCTATATGATCTTAAAACTTATCTATATCTTAGCTATATGATCTATCACACTTAACTCTGACGAAGGACTGTAGTCCAAAACATCAGTTTCTTTTCTTTCTTTTACGGTGTTGAATTTAAATTTATCAAACTGTTTCTATAGAAACACTGACACAGAATCCGATTTTATAAGTTATAGCTGTAGAGAATTACTTTTAAAGGCTGTCTTCTGATCATTTCATGGAACATTACATCTTATGTGATTTTTTCCTTACAAAAGTGATATTCCCTTAAACCATTATATATAATTTATTTCGAGTAAATTGGTGGTGTTGTAAATAAAACATTGTTAGCAAAAGGTTAAGTAGCCATAAGCAGTCAAAACATTGTGCAACCTCCAAGTGACTAGGTCATTAGACAAAGAAGAAAAAATCTATATTATAAGGTTAACTGTTGACAGTTTGTAAATTCATCAGAAAAATACTTTGCAAATTGTGGCTTTTGAACTGATTCTATTTTTAGAACAAATTAAAAGTGCTTTTTAAAACAATGGAAATTCAGGATTGAAATCTGCTATTGAAATAATCTTGGTTTGTTTCCTTGTGACAGGTTCGATGTGATGACAGTACAGGTGCTATACCCTTTGCCGCAGAGCACAAACAAGGATTAATGGGGAATAACAAGTCTGTTTACTCTCATGGACAGTCTGAAAGCAGTGGGGATCCAGACAATGAAAGTGTGAAGCATTATGGAAAGCATCCTTTCTATCGATCAGAACATAAAGAAGATGGTTTGGGGGTAGCTACAAGGAGACCACATACAGACCACAGCTTTTCGTCTTCTCGTATGGATAGACGAGAATATGAACAAATGCTGGCAATGCAAGATAACCCGCGTAAAGTAAGAACAGAAGACAACAACAACTATGAGAATCAAACACATGGACGTACCAAAACAAGCGATGATTCAACTGGAGTCTTTCGAAATCCTAGTGAAATTTTGTCACCAAGACGCAAACAAAAGCCAAAACCAGAACCACTGAAAATCCCTGATCATGTTAGCACTAGCTTTCGACCAGGGTCACCAAAAAATCGCAGTCGGCCATGCACTCCACCAATATACACTCCACCCCCAATGCTTAGTCCACACAGTGGCTACAGGCCGTTGACACCTCGATCGAGTGGAATTCCACAGCTGCCAATGACTCCCAGCAGGCTGCTGCTTAGTAGTCGAAGTTGCAGAAGTGAGTAAAAACTCTAAAAATGAGGTTTATGCTTTGAAGGCTTAGCTACCTCAGTGATTCCCCTTCATTGTTAATTTTGAGAAGAGTCCATAGGCTTAAAAATCCATTAAAGATGGATTTGATTTGAAAAAGTATTGATTTTAGACCCAAAAGTGGGGATTGTCTTATAAGTGGTCTCAATGTATACAGGATGTTAAAAGGGGGTCCCAAGTATTGAATCACAACTTCCTTATTTTAAATTCTGAAACATATCACGATAGGAGACTTTTGGTAGAATTACGAATCATGAACTTAGTTTTAAGGCAATAACGTATCATGGGCTTATTTTTGACCCAATAATGAATTATGATAGCACCCAATAACGGATCACAGACTTATTTTTGATCTAATAATGGATCACAGAATAACCCTTTATCACCCTGTGTATACACAAGCTAATATTGTAGTTGTATATTGGCACTAAATTGCTTAGTTGTGTTACAAGTAACCCAGTGGTTATTTCTTGTGGCCATAACCATCAACCCAAGCAATTTTCTATTTTAAGTGCAAAAATGTTTCTTTAAGAAAAACAAATGGTTGAATAAAAATGCTGTTGTTTATACAAGA
>JAOCNB020461629.1:0-14916 GCA_026546465.2 Palythoa caribaeorum
AAAGCTCTATTATTATTATTATTATTATTATTATTATTATTATTATTATTATTATTAAGGATTATGTTGATGTTAATGTTAGTATAAGTATTGATGTTGGCAATGTAAATGACGATGACAATGATGATGACGATGATGATGACAATGATGATGGTGATGATAAAATCCCCAGGGACGTTATCCACCCCCTTCCCTCCCTCTCTCCTCCCGTTTCTCGTGTTGTGCAGACCATTAAAATCCTTTCATTTCGTTGCAGGTCAAATCAATCTTTGAGATAGGATTTTTCACCAATCGAATGTTTCTGTTCGCAGTGGGTGGCTCACTGATGGCCCAAATGCTTGTGATCTATTTCCCGCCATTACAGTCCGTCTTCCAAACTGAACGGCTTTCTGTCACAGACTTGCTTCTCCTTCTGGCTGTAGCCTCTTCAGTTTTTGTAGTGGACGAGTTTAGAAAATTCTTAGTTAGAAAACTTTCAAGGCGTACAAGATCTCTCAAAGAGGAACAGTTCTCTGTATAACAGGGTTCGTACAAGTCATAAAAAATCTAGAAAGTCATGGGATTTAAGAATTTTATTTCCCAGGGCAGGAAAATCATGGAATTTCGATTAGGGTCTGGAAAAGTTATGGAATATTGGTACAAACTAGCATTTTACAATAATAAAAAGCCTCGTTCATTTGCACAGATATTATTTCAAAGTAACAGCTGTTCTCTTCCTTTATCTTGGCCAGAGAAAGAGTAATTGAAGGTTCTTTGAGGTATTTTTGCAAAGAAATGAACAGCGATTGTATTGAGAAAAGATGGTGGAAAAAGTTATGAAAAGTCATGGAATTTCAAAACCTCAAAAGGGTACGAACCCTGGATAATAAGTCAAGGATCGATGATTTGTAGTTCGCCTTCTTCATAGCCGTTTTATTATTTTTTGATGCTCTGCCAGACACTAATAGTTGCTAACCTGAGTAGAATATCATTCCCTTTGTTTTCGGTAACCAGTGAAATTATAGATTTTTGCTCACTGTTCAGTGTTCAAACCAGTAATGTCTGGGAGCAGGTTTCCAGTATATGCAAGCCTTTCCTTTCCGTGATTGGTCAGTTTGAGGATTGGAATGTTCTGTGATTGGTCAGTTTGGGGAAGGAATTCACTGTGATTGGTCAGTTGGTAACCGATAAGAAAATGGATTGTTGCTAACAGTTTTCAGGTGTTTGAGCAAGCAATGTCTGGGAACAGGTTTCCGCAATATGGAAGCCTTGCTATGATTGGTCAGTTTAGGGAATGGGGGATCGCCTGGGAACAGGTTTCCACAATATCAGAGCCTTTCTGTAATTGGTCAATTTTGGTAATCAATTTCTGCTCAAGTAATGCAAATTTAGTTGACTGGCGGAGCAACACAAAAACCGGCTGCAAAAGGTGCAGCCGCACGTTGCAACAACGCAAGCAATGTTGCGTATAATGCAATGATTGCCGATTGTGTGGCCACCTCTGAAATTGTTGCATGCAATGTTGCACGAAGTAGAAACGACGCTACCTCTGCAACTCTGCATGCATGAAATGATCTCACTGAGTGACCACACGAACGGGTTTCAATTTCATGCAACATTGCAATGCAATATTGCAACGTGTAGCCACGCCTAAAATATGGTGTTACAAAAGGTAATATTTCATGCAACTTGACTCGTAACACCCCGTGCAATGGCTAAAATCGTTTACTTTTTGCAATTACTTCAGTAAAAAATTCATTGCCTGCAATGTTGCAGAAGCAAGATAGGTATTGCATGGTTTTGTGTGGCTGCACCTTGACACCCTTTCGCAACTTGTCTCGCAATGGAGAGTTTTCTCATAGCGGCCATGTTGGTGTGCCTTCAACAACAGATTTGTGTTCAAGATACCAACATGGACGCTCCATCTTTGTCCTTGGCATCTCAGGGGATTGTGTGAAAAGTAAAACCCTCAATGACATTACGGGACAAGTTGTACGGAAAATTGCCTCGTATAATATCACCTAAAGGTGCCTAATTTGTATCTAGATAGATGTAATATTTTTAAAATATGTATTGGGTTTTAAAGAATAAGAATAGTCTGTGTTTGTCACGATGTACCTTAGATTACACTGAAGTTATAAATTATTCTTTAAATTTAAAGGCTTGTGTTATAGCAACAAATATTTAAACCCTGGGTCATAATTAAATTAGTGAGATAATAAAAGTTAAATCTTTTTACAATAGAATTTCAATAAGCACATTTCATTTGCTATTAAGGCCAAACCAAATCGATTTGTTGGGGCACGGATTTTTTCAAAATAATTCGGGTCGGTCGGTCGGAAAAATATGAAAATAAAAAAAATATATATGTAATGTACATAAATCAGATCCGTGTCAAGAAAGAAATAATTACTCTTTCAAAAATGAAACCGCATTCTGTTTTTTTAAACACGTTTAGTACTCAGGTTTCGCAGCTATAAAGGTCAATTTTATGACATGACATTTTTAAAAACGTGACTAACCATCATCATCAAGGACTTTATAAACAATAGTGTTACTGACAAACGGCCATTTGTATAAAAACACTCCATTATTTACACTGTTGATACGAAGATATTTAGCCTCTATGTGCTACTCATTGTCTCACGCGATAGGATGCCTCATAATTTAAACGTTTTCAATAGCACAGCGCAGTAATAGTAAAATAGAAATTTTACTCCCACGTGACTGGGACAAACAGAGACATGTTTGACAAAAATGTCTTTAGAAAAAGTAGCGATTTTAAAATTATAAGAAGAGAATTCATTGTTAAATTTTAAGTAATATTGCGTGAGCCGCCACTTGATTTTATTTAGCTGGTTTGTTTGTCCGAATTATGACGTAATTACTGCGCTGCTCTATTGCATGTTGTAAGACAGAATTCGACTAGAAACCAAAAGAAGAACCAAAAACTGAAATTAAAATTGAACGAGCACACTTGTTTCTTCTGTTTTTTGCATTTGGGAAAAATGAGAGTCGGTCGGATCCGTGCCGCCCAACACATGGCCTTATCCGACAATTACAAATATCACTGTTACAAATATACTTCTAACACAATATTAAAAAACTGTAGTAGAACCCAAACAACTCGAATAACCCCAAATCCCCGCTGTGAAGTGGATGAAGGGTTTTTTGCCGTTTTCAAACTTTGAGTTGCATTAACTAGAAACTACAAAACTTTCTGATTGTACAATAATTATTACGATTTGTGCCGCGGTTATGTGCAATGACGTTATGATACGACCTTCGCGGTTGAACCAGTGACCTCTGCGATACTGGTGCAGTGCTCTAACCTACTGAGCTATGAAGCCACATCTGTTGGGAGCAGGTCAATTTTAGTGGGCCCATCTATGCCAGTTTTGGTTGTACAATAATTATTATGATTTGTACCGCGGTTTCATGCAATGACGTTATGATACGGTCTTCGCTGTTGTGAACGCAATTTAAGTAATTGCGAAAGAGAAGCCTGAAAAAAAATTCAGGCTTCAACGGGATCTGAATTTTTTTCAGGCGTCTCTTTCGCAATTACTTAAATTGCATTCATAACCGCGAAGGTCGTATAATAACGTCAAAACTATCTGAGCTGCAACGATTTGATTTATTTTAAAATTATGGCACTCTTTTGTGTTGCCAAAATAAACAAAACGCAAAATGTTCGTCCATAGGGCTATGTTGTCAAGGAATAATCACAGGTACAATTAACAAGCGTTCTTATTGTCCTTAAATTCCTAAAAAAACTGTCTTTCCCAGCTTTCCCCTTGGACTCTTCCCCAGTCCCTCAAGAGCCCAAGCCCCAGTTCCCCTAAGAGCCGCTACGCAGGCTAGTTTTTGTATTGTGTCGTTGAAACGGTATAGAACCTAGAATGGTGTAGAAAAAAAGTTGAAAAAGGTCCCCGCTCCCATTCTAAAAACTGTCACTGGGTCCATCTGTATTGATTCAAGTGTCAAGTACTCTTCTTAAAATCCGAGCCGTTCCAAGTTCTTTTGCACACTTAACTAATTTCTGCGAGACACAACCCAAGGCTCTGGCTACCGCAGGGTCAACGGCTTTATATTTCTCAATCCCCACAATCGCACCATTTCTCTTTTCAAGCCTTGATACTTCTCATTTTTTCCTGTACTTTTTCATTAATTTTGCTTTCACCTTGAACAACGACATCGAGCAAAGAGCAAACATTTTTGCTTTCTTCTTGAGAACTAAAAGATCAGGTCTTCTTGGTTCTATCACACGATCGCATTGGATGTAATATATGAAAAACGAGCACAAATGTTTGATCACTCGTTCCAAATACTAAGAAAATAATGAAGGGCGAAGAACAGAGGGTTTTATTGTTTTCGAAGTGTTTGGAATGTGTGATCAAACACGAAGTGCGAGTTTTTCATATCGCTTCTCAACCGGGAATGGGAATTTTTGAAATAACAAACACGCAAACAAGACGAAGTGTGAGAAATGTCACTGGAACGCAATGCCATTATCTACGACGTAATTATTCATGTCGGTCTGGGTTTGGAGAATGGACCTAATCCGCTGCCCTCAATGTTTTCCCAATACAGTCCATTTGGGAAATGAGGTTCTTTGTTTAAACTAAACATTCTTTCGTGTTTTTCTCATTACCACATCTGAAACAAAAAACCTCATTTCCCAAGAGGACAGTATTGGAAAAACATTGAGGGCAGCAGATTAGGTCGATTCAAACGTTAGTCTCACTATTCGTTTGACGCCATGGAAGAAAGATGACGGTTTTGAGAGCTAAAGACTTTGGAAGAAGAAATTAATTTGTTTAACAAAGCGCATCCTATAAAAAGGACAGCCGGTGTTCTGGACGAGGAATGTATAATGGTCTCGTATGCGGTCTAAAGAGGCATTTTATAGAGTTGAAGGGCGCATCCGCCATGAGGTAGGCATGTACGTATAGAAGTGACGAGGGTTTGTCTTTGCCTTTTTTAATTAAAAAATGTTTTACTGTATAGTCAGGAATGATTTTTCATTGCATCGGGAATGTTACTATAAATACGAATGAGTAATGTAAAATCGATCAATATAGTAGTAAATTGACGTCAATAAATAGCAGTGAGATTTTTGCTTTTGTTATTGTAATTTTGACATAAAGACACATCAAAAGACGGCGTGTTTTCATCTTGTATTTCATTGGGTAGCAAAACTCATCTACCTGAGCAAAATAGGCATCAATTATTGGCTGTTGACACATGAATTATTAATGAGTTTGAGAATCTCATTTCCCACAACAGCTTTACTTCCTCATTGTCAGTCACCTTTTCTGGAGTATGCTTGTACCAGTTCTCGGTTTTTGGAAGTTTGTATTTTGTGTAGCTTTCAGTATAAGACTCATGCCTCTTTGTCATCATCATCAGCACCACTGCTGCTGCTGCGACAACCATCACTACCACCTCTACCACCACTGTTACCACTAACACCATTGCTAGTACCACCACCACCATTGCTGCTGCCACCACTGCTACCACCACCATCACTACCACCACCACTGCTGCCACTACCACTACCACCACCAACACCATTGCTGCTGCTACCACCACCATCACCACCACCACTGCCGCCACCACCCCCACCGCTGCCACTACCACCACTGCCACCACTACCACCACTGATGCTGCCACCACTACCACCACCATCAACACCACCACTACCACCACCATTGCTATCACCATCACCAGCACCTTCACCACAATGATGATGATTGTAATATAATAATAAATCGGGGTCCATTGATAAAACTTCACACACGTCTGGACCATGGCATTTGGGGAGTCAGGTTGGTGTTGCGATTATCACTCATGCCTCCCACCTCTACAACCTGGGACCAAGTCCTGGGCTTTGCACGAGGGCTGGGATTCATTAATCTCAATCTGATTTGGAGCGGTTTTCTCTGGGTACTGCGGTTTTCCTCCCTCCTTGACGCTGTGCTCTGAAGTCATGCATGGTCCGTATAGCCATCGGCACCTATGTATGCTTTTGGTCTGACCTAATTGAGCTGCGCTGCTTCTGTACTTTGAGGTAGTGATGAGTACGACTCTTTCTTCCTTTCTTTCTCTTCATGTATGCTGAAAATTCCTGACCTTTTCAAAAGCTCGAGATTTGCTATTTGGATTTTTAAGCAATCATGTAACTGAGTTCCCTTATATTATCATCTAAAAAGTGCCAAGATGTTTGTTTGTTTAATAAAACTGTTGATAAATCATGCGAAGTTTCTTAGACGGGAATGATGGGGGGATGTTGATGGGTCTCCTAAGACTAGCTTGACATTTCTCATGGAATAAATCGAATTTCTCATGGAACAGTCAATATGTACGACTTCGATTCCTTTGTTTAAAAAACCACTGTTCTTTGTCATTGTCATAAATGGTGGCAGTTTTAATATTCTTTTGTCTACATTCAAATTAGCCCTACCAGCCTCATTTAGAGTAACATGTACATATTCTTTTGAAAGTTTAACACAAGAACGAGGCTTGTAGGGCTAATTTGAATGTAGACAAAAGAATATAAAAATTGCAGCCATTTATGACAAGGGTCTATTGCTCAGTAAAATCCCTAATTTGTAAAGAACTATAAAAAGTCAGTTGAGGGGAAGACCTTGGAGAAAAAATATCATGCAACACTGCTTCCATGTTCACCTCACCAAATACAAAGTTCATATGGAGCACTGCTCAGCTAACACTGCTATACCAGAATGCATAGCAGTAATGAATGACCAATGACAAAAGCAACCTTTTTGGAATTACCTGTATACTTTACTTTCTGTTTTTCATTTCATTTTATTTTATTTCATTCTTGTGTACACAAATTTTAATAATTAGTATAAAACTTTCAGACTAAGGTTTTACAAACTGACAATGTTTTTATTACCTTTGCTGTGTCTTTAAATTTTGAAATTCACATGCTCAACAGTCAATACCATGAAATTGTTCTATAAATTTAGAGGGTCCATTTCTATGGTGAATTAATTTAGTATAATCCAATGAGTGATTTTTTCACTGGAAGAGAAACCAAGACAATGCAGACTTTTTCTAGACATTTGTTCTACTTTCCAATCTTTTCCAGAGCATTTTAAATTTCAAGACTTTTTCAAATGAAGATTTCTGGCAAAGGAGCCAATCAGGAAGGCCATCAAAAGAAGAAAGTGAAAAATGGGTAGGTCAGCAGAAGAGCAGAAGGAAACATTTACCTAACAGCACTGGTCTGGAGTGGAACCCCTAAGGACAACACAGTAGAGGTTCCACAACAACACCTGGTGGTGTGAACACCAAAATGAAGATGGGAAGAGACAGTGACAGGTGGCAAAGTGTTGTGGAAGCCCTATGTGCTACCAAGGCATGAAGAGGATTGAGTCAAGCAAGTAAGTCAGACTTTTTCTGCTTTTCCTGGCAAAAAAATGATCACTTTCATGTACGTTGGTTTTTGACACCTGATTCAGATGTTTTTCAGATAAGTTCTTGGCTATGATATGCAGTCAAATATCAGCCATATCTTGCAGTATCTGCCAGCATTCCATTGATTTTTATAGACTTGCTATGTTGGAAATGGCTTCATTTAGTTGCTCCTGGGACATATCGCACTTCGGTAATGCATCACCATTTACATTCTGTGATTAAGAACAAAACACAATTTTCAAGTCTCTTTATCTGCAACATAGATAACTTTATTAATTTCAATTCAAAGCTAAAACCATTAGTCTAAGAATAATTTTTATAAGCAAAATTTGGCTAGCCATTGCATATCCAAATTTCCTAGTCTAGTTGAAGACCTAGTTCATTGGTAAAATGACACAATGATCATAGTTTATCATCAACCTTTTCCTTGCTAAATAAAGGAAAATTAAAGTAGTTCTGAACTTTTGTTCTCCTTCAAAACAGTGTTCTTCATCGTTAAAAAATTTACAGCCTTTCAAGACCAAGGATAAAATTATTTCAGTGCCCTGGAGGGAGGAAGGGGGGGGGGGGCGGAATTGCAAAGGTACTTTTCTAGGCATTATCAATTTGTGGCTCTGCAAAAGGTGCAAGGTGAATTCTTCAAAACTGGCTCAGATGAAAAGTATGAAAATTACTTGGGAAAAATTTTAATACATTTTTAGCTGTATTTGGGTTCTTAAAACTTTAAGTTCCAAACATCACAAATATGTATTGATAAATTCTCCCAAATGAGCCCTATACTTTCCAATGTTTTAATCTGCAGATTATTCATCTTCATCAATTCCTTATTTCTCACTACCAGTTAATATATTGTTTTGTTTGAGTTATGTGAGGAAAAGTGAAATGTTGATAAATTGCCTGGGGTTAAACCCAAATGTATGTGAAGACAACATTATCGGTGACAGCTTCTAAAATCGATGAGAACAAAAATCTGGGAAAGGTATAATTTTCCACCAACTGTACAAAGAACTTTTTACAAAACTATGAGTTTGGGTTAGTGCTTGGCTTGTTCTGTGATGAGCTGCCACCCCCCCCCATCCTGCTGCTCCATCACCCCCCTTTTCCTTTGCTAAAACTTAACATTGTGAAACAGTTACTGATTTTCATAAAAGTTGTCTAACTAACAGAAAACATCAATCTGTCCCATGGACAATCTAAGTGCAGGATTTAGTTATCCCAACCAAGTGTTGAATATTTTGTGTGACCATTCAAAAAAGTTAAATCATTTTCCATCCTTACAAGATTGGTAAAATGAGTATCGGCTTAGAACTACTTGGTGACAATGTATGACAGATAAGTGTCCAGTCCAGGGGGAGGGATTGACTCTGACCTGCTTATTACTACAGTACCTGAAGATAAGCACCAGCTTCAATGCGCCACTATGCTCAGAAAAGTGAGGATTTTGTAAAAGTCATTTATTGTCTTTGATAGGGGGCATGCATGGTTCATTTTGAATCTTACTACGTTTGAGTGGAAAGGAATGTGAATATCGTTATATGGGGCAAGTACAGTTCAAAACATAAAACTAAGACATGTATTTTCTCATTAGTATGAGATGCCAATTTCTGGATTTTCAAAGTAATTTTTTGCCATTGTAAAAAAAATTAAACTAAAGTTTTTTTGAAAACAGTTGAATATTCTTGAATCTCTTGTATAAGATTTTTTGAAAACAGACTATGATCATTTTTTAACAAAACAGAACAAACCAAACTCCTTACAGTTTCACTATTTTTCCATTCTGGGAGATTTTTTTATGTCTTTTAAATTTTTCATTTAAGATTCCACTATTTTGACAACTGCATGTTTGTCTACAGTCCTTACCTTCTGCTCAGACTTTTTACATTTATTTTGAACACAGCTTTGTGTTTTTTCTTCTGATACTTGTCGCACCATCTGCGACTGCAGTTCATTAAATGTATCATCAACAGTTTCTATTTGTCTTGAAGTTTGTTCCTTCAGCTGTTGGTGAAATGAACAAACTTTAAATAATAATAATAGTTTATTGAACACTTCTGGCTGTTAAAACTAAATAAACAGTGCAATTTACAAGTATAAGACAAATACTAATTAATTTTAGCTATTTAGCTATTTTATTTACAGTAAAATAATGAATCATTTAAATAGTTCGAAAAAAATTTATGGAAAAAAATCTAAATGTGAAAAAGTCTTGTGATCGATACCATAAATGCACTGATGTGCCCCCTTTATAATAAGCCAACCCCCTTTCTCTCTAAAATACCCCCTTACCCTATGAAGTTTCTAATAAGCCCTCCTCTCTAATAAGACCCTTTTGGAGAGGCAGAATATGATTTTAGAAATCGATTTTATTCTTATTCTCAACACTTCCAACTTTTATCTTCCTGTAGGGCAGTTTCTTTTTTTTTTCTTGTCCAGTTGTGATTTTAGTACTTCAATAATTGATCTTGACTTGAAAATAGTGATATAATATCATGACCACCAATAAAAAACAGTCTGTTTCGGCTTTCCTCCGCAAGACTGATATGTACAGACCTTCCAAGTCTCACACATTCTGTACGAGACACAAATTTTGATATATTCTCACACTCACACACATGGAAGATAAATTCTCGTGCATTTTATATAAAATGCTAGATTTATTAATAAAAATTAATTTAAATTTCTCATAAATTGAAATTTTACATTTGATGAAAAGGTAAACAGTAGCAATTTCTGCCTACTTCTGGTGATAGTAATGACGGTAAAAAGGAAAATTGTTAGATGACACTTAAAAGCAGATCCACGACTCTGAAAAGCTTGATTTTTCTCCAGAAACAATTTTCTAAAGCTTGTTAACATGGTATGTGAACTGTCAAACAATTTACAATCTGGGATACATAATTTTCAAAATTTTCTGGGGAAGCATGGCCCCACATCCCCCCAGGAAGCCCAAAAAAATTGTCCCCCCTTAACATGGAAACTTGACAGGTCTGTATGTACAACTTAAGATTTAAAAAAGTACTGGCAGAGGAAGGGGGTAAAGGGAGAATCGTCGATTCCATTGAGCTGACAGAACTATGGACCGCATTTATCGTACAAAAGTTTATTATATTGCCAAAAGGAAAATATTCCTGAAGATGATTAAAAACAAACCTTTTTCTTTGATATGAACTTAGCTTTGGCTTTCTTAATTTCGGATTTTCTTTCTTTGTCTTTAACAGAAGTCGATGCCGAGAAAACATTTGTACGAAAGCCGAGAAGGGCCAGGTATTTCCAAATTCAAAATTTCCGAATTCAAAATTTCCAAATTCAAAATTTCCTAATTCAAAATTTCCAAATTCATAATTTCCGAATTCAGTACTACGAAAGCCAAGAAGGGCCAGGTATTTCCAAATTAAAAATTTCCGAATTCAAAGTTTACGAATTCAAAATTTCCGAATTCAAAATTTCCAAATTCAAAGTTTAACAATTCAAAATTTCCAAAGTCAAAATTGTCAAATTAGGGGCTATATCTTTGAAAGGTGGCAGTTTTACTACCATGGATGTGACCTCGGAACTCGGATTTTGTTTTCTGCGCTTTATGTTATATTGTATTTTCAGAGTTCACTAGTTTCGTACGAGATTTATTTATCATGAAATAAGACTAATTAACCTTTTTTCAGTGTTTCACTTGGGGAAGTAACGTTCTTCCGCTATTAACTTCTTCCTTTTCCCTAAGGGACGGACAAGGACCATCAGAAAAGTTATGAAGAGGAAGGGAGGGGGGGAGGAGGGGCCGGCGAAGTACAAAATATCATGCAAGGGAAAATTAAGTGAAAAAAAATTTCACGCATGCAAAGTAAATCGGGAAAAAAATTTCCTGCAATGGCCTTCCACACATTTTAGTGTTAATCCAAGAAAAAATATTCGTGCTCAGCATCTTGAAAAAAAAAGTATCATGCGTGGGAAACTTCAAAGAAAAAAATTCCTGCGGCTCGAAAATTTCCTCCACCCCCAAAATAACTTTTCTAATGGTCCGTCCGTAAAGAAAGAAGGCCAGGAAGGGAACAGGCAACCCTTCATAAACTAAATAACAATAATAACAATGCAACATGCGAACAAAACTGGACAAATCTGTAATAAACAAAACAATCATTCTTCGGAAATTTTGAATTTGAAAATTTTGAATTCGGAAATTTTGAATTCGGAAATTTTGAATTTGAAAATTTTGAATTCGGAAATTTTGAATTCGGAAATTTTGAATTTGGAAATTTTGAATTCGGAAATTTTGAATTTGGAAATACCTGGCCCTTCTCGGCTTTCGTAGTCCGACAATGAGTAGACCACTTAGAATGGGAGTTTAATGTTGAAGTGCTTAACTTGAGTCTTGAGCGTGGGCTTCGCTAAAAGGATGTGCAGTGCTTCTTTGATTTTCAGACCATAGTGTGTTGATGCTTGATCAATGATTTTGAAACATGTTTCGGAACATACAGAACGACATGAATCAGAGCTGTGCAGGTTTATATAAATGTGCGAGGCCCTATTCGTTTTTAAATGTTCTCTTACTCGTGTGTTAAAATGTTGGGTTGACTCCCCGATATAACAAGCCTTAAGCTTAGTTTCCATTTAACCGTAAGTGCCGGGGACCGCACCGCCGCAGTTCTGGGACATGCTGTCGGTACGTCCCCGGTAGCCGCGGCTTAAAGTTTAATGGAAACAACCAGCTCTGGAGTCTGGGATTGCCGGGGACAAGTCATCACCGGGACCAGAAGAGTTGAGTTGAGTCGTTACGGCACCGCCGACAAGAAAAATTTTAAATGGAAACTTTTTTACGTGGAGACCGGGGACATTTCATCTTGTTATTAAGAAACGTATAATAAGTGTCAAAGTTTTATCCAATAAATTACAATACAAAAATAAATGGCGCTAGTTACGATCCAAAATGAAATAATTGTTTATTCATTCAAAACGCCAAAAAAACGTTCTCGACTCTTTATCTTCAGGTTGAAGATGACTTTAAGAGTCGAAAACATTTGTTTTAAACTTTTAACATTTATATCATTTTAAATACCATTTTAATATTTTAAATACCATTTTAATATTTTAAAATGAAATAATTTGTTTCGTTTTACGGCACAACTGAATGAGAACTCCGAGTAATGAAACTCTCATGAATTGCATTCGACGGTATTAATGTATTTACCATAAATCCTGAAAGGATTTTAGGTTTCGAATCAAAAACAAAAAAAATTATTGTTCCAGTACTCTCTGAGATCCACCAGCGGCGCACCCGCGGCCTCCAGTCCCAGCATGCACTGCTGGCGGCTCGTGTTTTACTCGGGTATTAAGTAAAATTGGAAACATATGTGAACAGACCAGTGAAAGTTTTCTTCGAAAAACTCTTGTAATTACAGAAGGATCCGTGTTATCTATAACAAAGTTTAGTTGCGAGGGATTTAGTCGGGTTAGGGTTAACAAACTAAAACTAGTCAGAACTCAGTCTCGTCGGTCATGTGAGTGCCAAACTGGGGGAGGGAGGGTAAGACGAGAGTGAGAAAACAAGGAAACTCCTCACGAAACGCCAAACTTACTGCTCTGTTTAATAACTGACAGTAGACATATATCTTCATTAAGATAATAATTCGTTTAAGCTTAACTGAAATAACAGTTATTTGTTAAAACTTTTTTGAAGACTAAATTTAAGACTTGGTGACTAGCCACCTGGTCCCCTACAGCAGGTTTTAATCAGTGTAATAAATAAATTTTCCTCAACGTGGAACCTAAATTTTGGCAAAACTAACCAAACTATAAAAGGAATTATTACAAACTTTCCTGTTTATTCTTTTACATTCGTTTACAGAAAGCGCAGGTCGTTAAGGAAAACGCTTCAAACCTCACCCTTCCGAGAGACAATGTAACACAACCAGTGGCGAAGACCGCAGCCAATTTTACTGCTTACAAAGTGAAGGCTAACGAGATGAAGAACGCAACCAAAGCTACAAACAAAACTGTCTCAGACGCGCGAAGTGAAGCAAACAAATCAATTAAGAAAGTGAATGAAGTTATGAAGAAACTTGTAGATCTTCTCGAACAAATCGACAACTTGAAGACAGTCAACGAAAGCGTAATAGCAGAACTTGAAAAGTCGATGAAGAATCTCACCAGATCTAGTTCTACAAATGGGTCGGCACAAGTCGAAGGTGTAAACGAAACTCGAAAGATTATCAAGAAAAGTATATTGACGTACACATTTGATCTTGAGAGACTCAAAAAGGAGATTGCATGGGCGAAGAAGACCTACCAGAGTTTGCCAAATTTTTGCCCCAAGAAGCCAGTATGTGTAGAGTGTAAGCGTTGATATCATTTATAATACGAAGACATAACTTTATATTAACTGCGGGAATGTGCGGCGTGACAACTTTGAGCGGGCGATATCAGATAACATTAACTGTTGGATTCAAGGCAACTCTGTAGTGAATTGAACTCATGCTGTATTTCCATGGTTCTGAAATTATTTTTAAAAGGAACTTTTATATTTTGTTTGCACGCCATTGTAACTGCTGTGTAAAAATGGTTTTAAAATATTAATCGTAAAGAAAATGGTGGTGTCTTTTCTTGTGTATCTTAACTGTGTCATGTGAGTATATCGAATTTATTTTTAATATATAATGTAGATTTGAACACTTTTCGACAATCTGGGTACAACATTAGTTTATTTTCACCTTTGTGAAAATTTCATTTTCTTCTCATTTGCAGTCGGTTTTGGCGCGGTCGCATTCAAACCCTTTTCACCTCGACCGAATTTTCTACTTTTTTTAGTTTGACATACTATGAATAAAAGAAGACTACTCTTCCATATTTTGCCTCACGCGGCTGAGTATTTTGTTGAAAAACAATTGAAGCAATTGTTAAGACGTACTCTTTTCAATATTTCAACCGAAAAACAATTTAATAAATAATTATTATCTTCTACATGTTTACGCAAGCATTACATTAAAATATCAGGTAAGAAGCTGCTTTACCATACTATTAGCGCACTGAGTTATGCTCGGCTAATACTTGAAGCCACTGTGTGGTCGCGCTATATTTTACATAGATTAATTTTGCTGGTCATTAAAGTATAATTTCAGTCACCTCCACCTCAACACTTGTAAGTTTTGCAGTACACAGTTACACTACTGACTCGTTTACAGGCTTACTTAACTGTCTTGCTGTAGAATGACTGTGAAATGCTTGGGGCTAGCTAAAAATACGCGAAATTGTAAATGAAACACAAATTTCCTTGGAAAGTTTCCCCGGGAAAACGGGACTACCTTTTCAAACATTCTGTTTATTCTGGAAATTTTCTAGTGGAACGAACCAAAATATTGTAGGCCTACTCTGGGACCCAAAGTCGCTGTTACTTTGCGCGACTTAAGGCGACTTTGCGCGATTTAATGCAACTTTGTGCGACTTAAGGCAACTTTGTGCGACTTAAGGCAACTTTGTGCGACTTAAGGCAACTTTGTGCGACTT
>JAOCNB020462324.1:0-14916 GCA_026546465.2 Palythoa caribaeorum
TGTCGCTAATTGTAGTCGACGAATCCATCACAAAACCGAGGTCTGCCACAGTGCACGGATCCTCTGTGAAGGCAAATAATTGAAAAGAGTATTCATCCGGTTCTTCTTTTGCACCATAAATCACCGAGTAGGTTAAGTTTTAAAAATCTATTGATAAAAGGAATTGAAAATAGTAAGGAGAAACAATGTAATTGAGAAATATTCCTAAATGACTCGAAGAAAACCAATATACTGATGTTGATTATTTTAAGAGTTAACGAAATTAAATGTTGACATGGAGAATAACAATTTCATATAACAATATAAAGAATAAGAACAGAATATATCAGAATATAATAAAACAGATCTAGAATAGAACTTACTATATTGTACAGTAGTAGTAAAGAACAATCGTGGAATTTATTATTACGAGAGGATACAGTTAAGCAATAATGGAAAACTAAATTAAACGACAGAAACCAACTTTAACTGCTACAGATATCCGATCGCAGAGATTCAAAAATTTGGGTCCTTGCACGACAATAAGTTGAGAACTATTTGCCTTATCAAACGAGATGTGATATTATACATCACTTTGTGTACCAAGTGGCTTGCCATAGTAAATAACGGCAAATCATTTCTGAAATATTTTGGTGAGTAGAACCTTTTTTGTGCAAGTGCGCATTTATCAAGCCTCATTTTTTTTTAGTTTTTCATTCATAATGGTAATGTGACACTGTATCATACTGTCAAATCAGTGCAATGCAATGACTTAAACAATTAACCGATTCTTGTTAGGATTTTTAAAAATCAAATAGTTGTTGTCAAATGGATCTTACCTTGAGAGAAAATTAGTACTGGGCAGAGGCAAAAGATGAACAACACCTTGATAAGAGTTTCCATGGTGACTTGCAATATACTGAAACAACAACAATATGGCAACAGTTCACACGAGAGTTTAAGTGACTCTCTGTATACACAACTCCACCCAAAACACGCAGTTTCACAAAGACACACAATGAAAGCAATATGTTATAATATACAGATGTGTTACTTTCCGGTGCGTGCGTCTATATATCAGTTCAGTATTGTTCATGTAAGGTCATACTTTTTTACAACAAGGCCGACCGTTGGCCGATATAAATAGTAAACTCTTTTTCTCTCGGATTATTTTTGTAATTGTTGGTTTTTCCAATCAAAGATCACGGCGCCTTGCGAATGTATTAAAACATGACACAAAACGGACTGTTTCAAAGGGGAATATTTTTATGTTTTGTTTTCAGTTTCAGTTTGTCAGATAAAAATCTGTTTTGAAACTTATTTTAGCTTCTGCGTTTAAAAATGGTTTAAATTTTTGTGAACTTATGCAAAGACAATTCTCGCAAAAACGTTAGCGTCACTGTAAACTAGTCAAGTGTAGACAGAACTAGACCGCACCAGATCACGGCATTATAGTTTTGTTTAGTGTAACTTTGTGGAAAAGCCTAAAAAAGCAAAAAAAAAAACTTCTAAATTGATTAGTTAACTTCTGCTGAGTTAATTTTGGAAATATTTGTACTTTGAAGGATAATTCTCGGGGTCGGTATAAACGTTTTTTTTCCATCCAGCTTAGAACAAAATCCCAATTGTTTATGCTATTTGTGATGTTTTTATTTTTAGAAGCGACAAGATAACCGGAAGATTAAAGTATCATTAGTGATCCTTGACAATAATCTTAAAGCTTTTTCGTCACGTTTTTCTTGAACTGAAATTGAACCTGTATTTTAAACTTATATTAACAACCTCTAGTTCAAACTTCAAAGTTCAAAGTTATGACTTCATTTACAAAGAAGTTGAATTATTTTGGTCTTTCTATAAAACTAAAAGAGCTGTTTGTTAGCACTTAATTAAACTAAAGTTTAACCTTTGGTTAGTTTACTAATCGGTGTTCCACGTACAGAGACTAAATGTGTACATATGGTACTGTGAATTTCCTGTTATTGCATGTTTGAGAACAGCAGCCAGACACAACATCCCAATTGCTAGAACAACATCCTGATCGTGTCTGCTATATTTGTGAGGTTTTAATCATTAGAAGTGACAAGATAACCGGAAGATTAAAGTATCGTAAGTGATCCCTGAAAATTATCTTGGAGCTTTTTCGTCATGTTTTTCGTGTTCTGAATTTGAACCCGTAAGTGGCGTAACTTAACAAACTTCAAGTTCCAACCGTTTTTATGATTTCATATACAAAGAGGTTGAATTATTTTGCTCTAACAAAAACTTAAAAAAGCTGTTAACACTGAATTAAACTAAAGTTCAACCTTTGGTAAGTTACTAATCGGTGTTGCATGTAGGAAAACTAAATGGTACCATATGCTACTGTGAATTTCCTGTTATTGCAAGTTTAAGAACAACAGCCAGGCACAGAAAATACATGAAATCAAAACAGGAATTAACCAGCAAAACGACATTGGTTTCTTCTTTTGCAAACAATTGCTCAGTTTTGTGTGTGTCTGCTTTCTAAAACACGCAAGTGTTACTTATGGATTATCTGAGATTGAGATACCATAATCTATAAAAACAAAATTTTTTGAATTGTTTAATTTGATCATTAGAACCATGCTTGTCTTAAAGACAAGTGCTATTTATCTTCGTTTGGCTTGAGATACGTTCTGACCTATGCTTACGTTAGAAATTGTTCTCTATATGTAAGGTACAAAGCCAACGACAAAAGTATGTTATCAACTGTCTTCTCGTATGGCAAACTTAACAACAGAAAGGCTCACAACCTTCGCAGTTAATGCAGATCGGAAATTCAGGAAAGTTTTGTACTATTTTATCAAAAGTTTGCATAATCTTTTAAGAACGAGTTTAACTCTTTATTTTGATATTTTAGGCTAATTTCGCCAGGCTATGAATGCGGTTGAAATGTTTGAACGACTAAATAAAATGAATAAACATATCTGTTTATAAGAACCGTATTGACTATCAACGAAATCAACTTTAATGATTAAACTTTTTAAACCTACAAAATGATTGGTCAAAAAATGTTTCAGTTGCTTTAAGTTTAACCTAAAATAAAAACTAAAACTGAAAGATCGAAGTAATATTGTAAGTATTTCTAAGCAAGATTTACAAAGCAAAACCTATGTGAACTCGTTTTTTCACAAGTCAACTTTCAAATGTAGAACTTTATTTAAAATGTTTTGCGGGCCTAGTGTAACGTTTTTTAAAAAAGCCTGATTCTGTTCTGAGTAGCAAATAACCAAACAGTTAAGTTAATATAAAGAACAAGAAGATAAAAAGGAAGAATGAATACCTTATACCCTAACGTGTAAGGCTTGTTATCTTGACTGTAGTCTTTAGCGATTTCAGATATTCTTCTGGGATCACTTGTTCTGTACTGATGTGAGAAGAAATGGATCGCATTTTATAGGTAATCCTGGCAGCACATGCCAGATTTGCGACATACCTGCACTTCCGACCAATAACTTTGCATCTGAGAATGCCAATATGGCCTCTTTGTTTTTGACAGACACTCGAAAACCCCATACCGGGTGAGATTTTCATTTTAGCATTGTAAATCTTTATGATTGATAACAACTAATAAAGGAAATTTGGGAGGGTATTTTGGGCGGATGAGTGGTGTGGCAACTTTCTACCCCCCAAAGTTTTTAACCAAACTCCCCAGTTTCCATTTTGGTTATTTATCAGATCGGTTTCTCTTGTATTTTGCAGCAACCTAAAAATAAAGGAATTCGAAATTCAATATTAAATCTGTGTGTGTGATTTTTATCTGAATATATTTATGACAGGATTCTTAATTTACTTAGTTTAGTATTCTGTTTATACTAAAAATATACTCATGATACCATACAACAAAGTTGTTTTAAATACCACAGAAGTTTCTCAAAGATCACATGTTTTCGATGGCCCACGGCGGAGTTACGGTTAAGTCGGGGCGTCCCTCCTCAAATTATGCTTGGTCTATTTCCTGAATTCATGCAATGAGTATATGCGATTCTATTTCCGATTTTCGGGAAGTTTGCACGTTTTTCTAGAAAGTCATTCTTTATGACAAACAAAAATACAAAAAATACATGGAATTCAGTTGTTCGTGTACATACGCGTTTTAAGAAATAATGTTTGTTTGTGTTGCACGTGTAGAAGATTAAACTTGAAGCTCTTGAGCGGTGCGAAAATAGCTCTATCGTTTTTGTGCTGTTGCCGACTTAAACTCAGAACCAAACACTCGGCTGTTAAGACGTTAAGTTTTCTAAAACAGCAAAAATTAAGTAGTGATCAAAAAGGGGTGTGAGCTGAATATCAAAAGAATGTTCAGTTTATTTTTTCCATAAAACATATTAGAACCTAAACAGACAAAACTAATAAAAGTGTTTGAACGCTCCGCGCATCCGTCAAACGCATGAAGAATGTGAACATTACATTTTCCAGCTTTTCGTCGCGGTTGTTGGTCGCCATGAATCGAAATTGAACGCATCACTTCCCGCAGTGTTCTGTGGGTGTACATGAAATATGATTTTTTTCTTATCCTTGTTTTAACCGGATATTTTGAACGGTTTGATAATTGTTGGATGGCGCAATTTTGTTACAAAATTTGACCGTCCTCCCGTTCTCCCACGAAATAAAACAAATGGCTATTAACACCTCCATTACTGACGCTAGACGGATTAACGGAAGGGAGAATGGAGTGCCGCAGGCTTTTTTCACTTTACTTTCTGTTTGTGATACTTCTTTGTTTTTTAGGACGTAATCCATCAAACAGATATTAAGAGATAGATTTGTGTAATGTTTTTTAAAAGACCATGTTATTTATAAAAGAGAATCAACCGACGTTAGCAATCTTAAATCATGTTGCATCACAGCCTGACTGCATTTTCAAAATATTGTCTTGTAATTCCTAATTTGATAATATCATATAATTTTTTAATTAACACCACGTAGCTGGAGTACATTTAAATGTAACACACTAAAACGATGCAACCTATGATTTTTTCTCAAAATGAAATAATGGTAATAATCCTTAAAAAATATTTTATAAAACATATTTTCCGGGAGCAAATTGTTTTAGAAGACTTAGAAAGGTTAATGTTTCAAGCGTTAACTCATATCGATAAACACTAATTTATCTGCTACAGTATTTGACTTGATATATAATAGTTTTCTCCATTTACGAGATTTTTATACTCGAAATATTAATTCTACAAACTTAGTTTTTGCTTTGTTGTTTGCGGTTTTCGCTTTGCATTTTGTTTGTTTATTACTTCATGATTATGTATCAGATAAATTATAAAATGAAACACACTTTTCTAGTGACGTGTACAGTAGAGTGATCATTTCGGTTGTTCTTGGTATTATAACGGCCTCTGGCAATTTCCAATTTGGATTGATCGAAACTTTGAATCAAAATGATCGCCTGTCTTTAAACTTTTAAACTGCATAACGAAAATGTTCCGGTATTCACTAATAGTATAAAAACACAGTTCCGAGTCGCCCTTATTTAGTTTCGAAAAGTAATTTATCCCACTTCCATTTTCGTTTAAGACAAGGCGGAAAAAATGCGCATGTAGACAGCTGCTTTATTCCTCCCTCAAAATTCACAATCGTCCTTTAGAATATCGTTAAGTAACAAAGTCTTTCCGGGGTGCGAATCGGCGACGGGCGAGTCGCCACCATTTTCCGAATCACAAACCTGCCTACGTTAGGATAATTTTTAAACATGTCAATTAATGTATTAACGAGCATACAAATAAGGTCTATAATGTCAACATATTGATAAGTAAAGTTTAGGATATTGAAATGAGTGAGGAAATGACGACGTGTTTTACACAGATCTAGAGCGGCTAGATTAAACCGTTACTTCTTACTTCAGAAAAACTAAACGAAAAAAATATTAGGTACATATCTTGTTATGTCCGATCAATGAAGCTCAACAACCCGCATATGTTAAAGTTACACTACAAACATTTAAAATGCACCAAAGAACCGGTTTTGCTCGTTTAAAAGAATCTAACCTTTTAAGATTTTCGAAGTTGTTTCTGTTAAAACTATCGTAGTTAATACATTTAGGTTTAATAGTCAAAAGCTATTCGTTGTAAATTAGCGGATGTGTGAAGAGTCGGAGAGTTAAAAAACGAAAGCAATCACCGCTTAATTTTTCTCACTAATGCAATTTGTTTGGTTTCTGCCACGCGATTGTGTCACGCACGTCCCGTAACCTTCGTCTTGTCAATGAACCTGTAAAACGTGAAACTGAAGTCAGACTGGTTTTAGAAGTAAGTCTTCCTATGATGTAACATTATGACCGAAACTTGAAAACATATCCTTGCCTGAAAGTTGAAATTACATGACGACCACGTTCTGAAGAAAACATATATACACGCCCAACACAAAAATCTGATAAGAGCATGCCATCGGCAATCGGTGAATTAAATCAATTTCGAATAAACTGACTGAAATCGCAAATGAAAATAAAAAGCTGCAAGTGTGTCTAAGTCGGATCTCTCCCAGAAAGCTCAATTAACATCCGAACAAAAGTTTTGCTTCGATTTTATACGTTGTTAAGTGTTTTTTAGTAAACTTGGTAAACGCAACTAAACATTTAATAACGATGGGACTAAGACATTCCAACTTTAATGACTTTTTCAGTGAGTAAACAAAACTAAACCCTTGCCAAATTTGGGTAAAATTGATGGGGAGTTTAGTTTTGCTTTGGGAGTGCAAGTAAAACCTACTCAAACAAACCACAAGAAGTAAATATTTGAGTAGTGCAGTTTTAATATTATCTTTATAACTTTTTTGTCCCCTTTTATAGTGTTTTTGCCAAAAATGGTTTTCCGAAATGTTAGGAATTTCAGGCTTTGCTGATAGCTGTAGTCCCTCCTCTAAGAAATAAGGAAAACTGTTGAGCTGATTTTTAGTGGTTACTTGGTGGTTTCATGTATTGGGTATATACTACATACCTACGCAGATCAAAGGAGATAAGAGTAAATGATTAACTGAAGCGGTAATTTTCGTCACCCACGATTTATGGATAATTGCAATAACATTTAACAAGTCGGATATCCAGACAGTGTGGGATGTTTAGGTATCGAATGGTCTCATTCAATTTAATTTCAAGGTGCTCGCCAAGTTTAGCCGTTGATCGGATTGCTCGCAAAAATTACACGGGTGTTCGCTTGCTCGTGCTTGCAAATTTTTGCTAGTGCTCACATTCCCGTTAAAAATGTGCTTGATTTCTCGAAATTTGGCAATCCTTCTTTGTAGTTATTTTTTTAAATATTTATCATCGATAAATCAGTTTTCCTGTTACATGGTGCAAAACAACGTTTCCTATTAATAATAGAGAGATTCCGGCTAATGGAAAATTTACGAAGTGGCGAATTGATTGCTGCTCGCTGGCTGTATTTGGCTTAAGCTTAAGTGCTCGCTGCTCGCAAGAAAAATTTGACAGCTGCTCGCGCTCGATCGCAAAAATAAACACACTGCTCGCATGCTCGCAAATGCTAGCAAAGACCATTTGAACACCCCTATGCTGGGTAACTTTTTACTTGCACCAAAGCCTTTCGTTTAAAGTACGTATTCGTGTTTAAAAAATGGCTTTTTTCTAAATAATACTTTTTGTAAGAATTAATTCGATGGAAAGTGATTTCGGATTGATATTGAAAGGTGTCAAAGATTCACTTTTTATATAAATTTGAAATTAAAAAATGCCTATAAACGATGACAACACATAAAACTAGCAGAGGGTAACAGTGAAACAATTTTTTATTATCTAAAATCATGATTTGCTAAATCAAGGGTTATTAATAATAGATTTTTCCTACAATTCAATTTTAATTTTAATTTTTTATTTAAATCTTAAAAGATTGTTTGGTGTAAAAAGGAATATGTTTTTTTAAATTGAAAGGTGTGTAAGGAAAGCAGGTTCGATATTATCGAAAAATACTTCATAGGATTTAGTCGATTTAGTACTGAGAGAGAACTTTCAAAAACGTGACCAAGTTATTCCTGTTTCTTCAACCCAGTCATTGTTAGTGCTAGAATTCACCTTCCTGACCTTGACCAAACGAATAACGTTTAGCATAATGAATATATTGAAAGATATGAAACGTGCTTTCCAACGTTAGGCGTGGCGTGCATGCAGTGTCAACTATATACGCCAATGCTTTATAGTTTTAATACTTCTCTTAAAACTTAAACACATATTATGACTTAGCTTGCAAACAGCCTCTCCACTTGATTTATTTGATCTATATATATTGGTCTATTTACGTGCGATAAGAATGTAAGGGCGACAATAGTATTTAACTATAGAACAAACATCCAATCCTTTATAGTTCAAGGGCTTGTCTAAAGTTAAGTATATTATGACTGAACTGAACCAATATACTTTAAATTACTGATGCCACAAACACAAAAGTAAGAGTGTCTAACAGAAACAGAAACAAATGAAATATACACTGAGGCGTGCGGAGAAACCAATTCTATATATATTCAATATTTGAAATCAGTCCAATCAGTAGCGCAGTGAAAAAGAAAGATTTTCAACACTAGGAAATGAACTTCGTATCTTTTTTCGTACAAACCAGTACATTTTGCATGCAGAAGCTTATTGTTCTTAAAGTTTTTGGCAACTTCAGCTTCAATTAACTGGTTTTAATAATGTTCTTTCGTCATAATGAAGTAACTGCACTTATCCTTTTTATTGCATGATGATATCTTCGACATTAGGCCAAGTAGAAGGCGGCGAGCTCCTTATTATTTACTATTTTGTTATTTTCCAACAAATATATTTATGACCCCTTTGCTTCCAACAAAATAGTAGAATACAGCCTCCTATTCATCTCAAGAGTTCATATAGCTGATTTCAATATTTATTACCGCCAGCTTTTGATATAACTTTGAGCCCTAGTGTTCTTCGTTATTTGGAGAACCAACTTAAAATATATCAGTAAATAGGTATTTCAGATCTCTATTTAGAGCAACACGGGTTTCTATACCAGGAAAATGTCTTACAAGCACCAAGTTCTAGTCGCTATTTCAAGAATTCAAAATAATGTTGCAAAGTTTTACTATCAAAACAATCTATCAGTATACGTTTATTTCTCAACCACAATTTTGGCTTGAAGGCTCTTGTGATCTTCTGCTTCGCCACCTTTCTTGATCACAGCGTTCATCACAGTTTCGCAATGCAAACCAGGATTTAAAGATAAAAAAACGTGTAAACTGCGCCACGTGAAAGCAGAAGTGAGAAGCGATGTGGTGAATTTCGTAACATCCACGCCGGTTTCATGTTTCTTTTCGCTACAGTCCCTACAATGAAGTCTCTGTTGTTATGAATATTACGCATTAAGTCATCAAATTTGATTTACTGTTTGTATTTTGAGTTAATTTTATAGCAGAATCAGGTTTTCCACCAAGGATTTCCAAACTTTGCTTAAAGATTTTTAGATAAAAAAGACAACAAAAAATAATAAATAATATAAAAAGGAGCGGATAGGCAAAAAGGAGGCGGGCGGGGACGGGAAACTAATATATATTTTTTTTACTTGGCCTTAACCAACAATCAATGTATCAGATAACTTTAATGGCTGCACAAAAATTAATAGAAAAATTAAGCAGTCCCGTAGGAGTGGAGGGGATCACGTACCTAGTACTACACCGTAAAGGTGAGCAAGACTGAACCAGTGGTTTCACTCGTGGAAAGAACTAGAAACAAAACGAATCAAGGAGTGTGTTTACAGAATTAGCAACATTAATGTTTTGGAACTGAAGTAGATCTACGGCAAGAAGCCACCAAAGTGTAGAGAAAAAAACAACTCGAAAACCAACCTAATTTATTGTAAAAATAAAATACGATACAATAAACCAAGCCGATTTTTGAAATTTGTTCTAGATTTTAGTGGCTTCTTGTCAGAAATCTACCAGAACATGGCTGATTCTCTAAGCACTCATCGCTTCGCTTTGCTTCTTTCCACACGTGAAAGCACAAGTTACCTTGCTCGCCAGTTGTGTGTCGCCATGTGATATCTAGGCACGTGACCAACCGATGAAAGAGAGTATTTTTTTATTCCAGAATTCGAAGTCTGATGAAGTTTACCCTCGTTTTACTTTGCTTTTGAAAAAGTTCCATGATTTTAAAGTGTAATGATAAGTGTAGTAATAATCAAAACAAATTATGTATATGTTTTATTGTATAATTTGCTTTGTGAACTAAACTAATTTGTTTACGTTCGAGCCTCGTTGTTTTCATGATAAATTTGTTGTTATAAGAAGAAATAAATGTTTCTTCTTGTCACTGCATGTTCAGTGATTAAACAACAAAATCGCATCAATAGGACAACTGCTGGGTAAATCTAAATATTATTTGTTGCAATCTGGACTAAATGTAACTGAATTATAATACTTGCAATATTTCTGTCCCGAATAAAAACCTTTCATCAGGTCTCTCCCGTCACTCCTTAAGATACAAAACATGCTATAATCTGGCGGCAGCAGAAGGTTTAATTCGATAATAGGCTTATTAAGGCCAACTAAAAAACTAAAATTGGTTAGCGTCCTTTTTCAGAAATTTTATGGTGGGGAGGGAGGTTTTTTCTTCTTGTTTTTGAGGAGGACGTTTTGATGCTAAAACATATCACTATTTGTTGTCATCATTATTTCATGCAACTGTTGTCTTTATCATGGGTATGGGTGGAAAAAGCGTGATGAATGAACTTGTTTGAAAATTACAAAATTCTATTGGATTTGGTCAGTTTTCGAATAACTAATTCAGACTTCTACTAATCATCTATAATCATCCTAAAATACGTCATGTGTTTGTTTTTGTGAAAGATGCCTTCCGAACAATCACATTTGATCAATCGATCGTCGCATTAAAAAAGTAAAGATCGTATGAAATAATTTTGTTACTGTTTATACAAATTGTTTCTTAATTCAATAGGTCAGTCACATTTTATCTTTATAATTGGTAAATAAACTATAAACAAAATTGAATTAGTAAGAGATTTGATTAGGTTACAAACTAAAACTGCATGCCCCAGCAGGCTTGATCAAAACAAAATATTACCTTAAAACCAGATAGAAGTACTTAACAAAAAAAAAAATTATTGCAATCGACGAAAGTTCTATTTTTAACAGAAATCTGCTTCCTGCGTGTCATAGTGAGGTTGATCATAACCACAACCCACGTAGATGATAAAATATTGTGGAGACTACGAGTAAGTGTTGACATTCTATTTCGTTCCAGAAACTCGATAAAAAAATAATCCCTGGATTTAACTGAATACCTATTGTGGTCTTCATTAAAAAAATTATCGGCGTGAATTACTATTTCTCTCCAGTATTTGTAATTTACGTGCCATTTAAGAACTACCAGTTGCTAATTGTTCTGTTCTTATATGTTTTAAGTTAAAAAAGTATAAAAAGATTGTGTTTTGAATATGACTTGTGTAATCATAAACAAATAAGATGTATATACATTCGTGATTATTTGTTTGTTATAGCACTGTTTACGATAAAAGTTGGATAATAATTTAGTGAAAAGCTTTAATTCCAATGGGATAAGCTACTTATCAAAAATTGTTAAACCTAGAGTGTCTTTCAACTGGACTATAAGTAAAATTTCTAGCAGTATTTTCAAAGTTGTCTGATGGAATGTGAAAAAGCTAATCTTACTTTCATAGTTATTTAAATTACTGTTGTTTTAAGAAAAAGTCTGTTGTTTCTGGCGTGATTTGTGCCGGTCTGCCGACACTTTGGTAGTATGCCAGCGTGTTTTCTTCAGTGGTTTAAACGTCTGTGGGCAGGGAACAGTGGAGATGGGGGGAGGGGAGAAATTGGTTTTATTTCGTTTTAAGTTGTTTCAACCTTTAGTCTTTTAGTTTAAACACAAATTGGCACGTTAATAAAGATATTGATTTATTGATTGATTCACTGACTGACTGACTAGTGACTGATTGACTGATTGACTAATTGTTTGATTGATTGATTGACTGACTGACTGCCTGACTGACTGACTGATTGACTGACTAACTGACTGATTCACTAGTGACTGACTCACTGAATGACTGATTGACTGACTGACTGACTGTTGGCTGACTGACTGACTGCCTAACTGCCTGACTGACTAGCGACTGACTGACCGACTGATTGACTGACTGACTGATTGACTGACTAACTGACTGACTGACTGACTGACTGAGTGACTGCCTGACTGAATAACTGACTGACTGCCTGACTAACTGACTAGTGACTGATTGACTGATTGAATGACTGACTGACTGACTGATCGATTGATTAACTGACTTACTGACTAACTAATTGACTGACTGACTGACTGACTAGTGACTGACTGATTGACCAACTGATTGGCTGACTGACTGATTGACTGACTGATTGGCTGATTGACTGACTGACTGGCTGGCTAGTGACTGACTGACTGGCTGGCTAGTGACTGACTGACTGACTGATTGACTGATTGGCTGACTGACTAAATAACTGATTGACTGATTGGCTGACTGACTGATTGACTGACTGACCGACTGATTGGCTGACTGACTGACTGACTGATTGACTGACTACTGACTGATTGAATGACTGATTGATTGACTGATTGATTGACTGACTGACTGTTTGGCTGACTGACAGACTGACTGACTGACTGGCTAGTGACTGACTGACTGAATGATTGTTTGATTGACTGACTGACTCATTGGCTGACTGACTGATTGACTGACTGATTGTCTGATTGACTGACTGATTGAGTGACTGATTGAGTGACTGATTGACTGATTGAGTGACTAATTGAGTGAATGAGTGACTGACTGACTGATTGACTGACTGACTTACTTACTGATTGACTGACTGGCTGATTGACTGACTGATTGGCTGACTGAATGATTGACTGACTGATTGATTGACTGACTGATTGAATAACTGACTGATTTGCTGACTGACTGATTGACTGATTGACATACTGACTGAGTGACTGAGTGACTGAGTGACTGTCTGACTTATTAACTGACTGACTGATTGATTGACTGATTGACTAACTGACTAGTGACTGACTGACTGACTAAATGATTGGCTGACTGACGGATTGACTGACTGACTGATTGACTGACTGATTGTCTGACTGACTGATTGACTGACTGATTGTCTGACTGACTGATTGAGTGACTGACTGATTGACTGACTGATTGAGTGACTGACTGATTGACTGACTGATTGAGTGACTGACTAATTGACTGACTGATTGAGTGACTGACTGATTGACTGACTGATTGACTGACTGACTGATTGACTGACTGACTGACTGATTGAGTGACTGACTGATTGACTGACTGATTGATTGACTGACTGACTAATTGACTGACTGACTAACTGACTGAAAGAAGGAATCGAGTAAACTTTTGTTTAGTTTGTTGGTATTAAGTGTCAAGTACAATTTCTATCGTTTCAAAATCAAATCGCGGCTAACATCTAGGTTTACGGTGAATGATAAACCACCTGACTACCGATGAAAGGAAAGTCATTGTTTAAATGTTTAGATATCGTTTGGCATATTAACTTTTTATTCTAACATAAGTAAAAAAGATGAAACTTTGAGTAAGTCTATATATTTCTTTTATATAATATGGTCAATACACTTATAAGTCACTATAATTTTCCACCAAAAACTATGTATAAAACTTAAATGACATGTTTTAACACTGACATACAGTACATTTATGTATATCTTGAAAATTTATGGTACAGTCCGGTTTGGTGAACAAGTTTTTACGCTTCATATCACTAACAAGCGATCGCTCGAAACGTTTATGCACACCCGATGTTTGTTTCTCATCTTCAGGGTTTTTGGTATTAAATTTGTTTGATTTAAATCATTCATTGTGTGTAGCTATAACTACTCTCGAATATCAATAAAACAGAAAGGGGGACGGGACCTCAGTAATATGAACGGGGGGGATGTTCAACCAAATTTCAATACAAATAGCGGTGATTAGAGTTGTTTTGATTTGTATTTTTTTGACAATTTCAGCCTCAAATTGTTTTTCAATTGGTTTTTATTTCTGTGGGCGGCTTGATTTGATGAGAAATGAAAACAAAAAGGCAAGGTATTAAAAATGGTTGTTGATTTTCTGTATTGCCGATACATACATGTGCGAGAATAGAAACTGATCAGACGAGGAACTCTATAGCATTACATGAATACATGTATCACTTGGAACAATGGTATATATATATATAGTAATGAATGAGAAAAAGTGCTTCTGTTTGTGTTTTTGCTGTATTGCAAACAGATCCGATAAATTTTCAACTAGAAACATTGTCGCTTTATTTTCAGCCTCAGCTTATTCATAAATCATGAGGAAGGGGGGGGGGGGGAATCTCACCGTATAAGGCCACTTTTTGACGACTTTTAGTGATGTTAAAAATATAAAATAGATTTTACGGTTTTCACGTATTAAAAAAGTGGCAGCCTTCATCATCGAAACGTCATTTTATGATCGTTTTAACTTTTTTAATACGTGAAAACCGTAAAATCTATTTTATATTCCCGGTATAACGATAAACATATCGTTTCCCTGACAAAAGTTATAGTATGGGGCAGAACCCTGGTTTAACGATATTCGGTTTAACGATATTCCCGGTTTAACGATGGGGATTTTGTTCCCGAGAGCAAAATCTTTCCAGGTATAACGATAAAATCAACATGACAGACCACAGGAAATTCTGTTTTTATAACAAAAGAAACTTTAATTAATAAACATCAATATGCTTCTATCAACAATCATTGTTCTTGCTTACGTTCTAGCAGCCATGAATGCTGATTGATGTGTTTTAAACCGCCTTAGATCATAGAGTAAAAACGCGTACGTCACCTTTTTCCCGGTATAACGATAGTTTTAGAAATTTTCCTACAATATC
>JAOCNB020463041.1:0-14915 GCA_026546465.2 Palythoa caribaeorum
CGGCAAAATTTACTGGTTCTTATATAAAAAGCGTGTATCGTATAAAGGAGGCCTATTTCAGTGTGTCATTCGATCTTGCCATTAAAATTAATCTTCTTTGTCTTAAAATACAATTTTCCTGGAAAAACATGCATCATATAACAATTGGTAATTTAAGAATTAATATGTTAAGAACATTTTTAGGCTCAAATCACCAAAAAATTATAAGCATTTTTAGCCTCAGTTAAAAAAACCATGTTCTTGTAAAATAAACTGAGTTTATGTTAAATATAGAAATTTCTAATTGTATTTTTAAGATTTAACTTATGTTCAAGGCAGATATTTCTCAAAACGAAACTACTGGGTACAAAGTTTAGTCAATGTTATTTTTAGAAGACCTGAATGCCGTCCCGTATACGATCTATTGAGGCGCCATGCTGAATCAACAATTTAGCGGTGTCAAAACACCCACAGAACACTGCAACCTGTAATGGCGTCATACCTTCAGCCGTTTCACGGTTCATGTCGGCACCGAGTTGAAGAAGCGTCCTTGTGCTTTCCAGCATGTTTCGTGCGACAGCTTCGTGTAGAGGGAGAATTCCCATTGCCAGTACTTCATCTAAAGTCAGCCTGCCGTTCTCAATTTGTTTTATAAGGCTGATTACATCCTCTGAAAAGCGAACAACACCGAGTTTATTACGCTCTTCGTGTTTCTCGGACTTCTTGTGAATGTCCGTTCTTTTGTTCAAATGCTTCGGCGATTTTTTCTTTTTCTTCGAGAAAGATGTATTTGTTTGTCGTGTTGAACCATTCACTTTCTTTGGATATCTCTCTTCTTGACTCTTTTCTGTACATGTGGATATAGAAGTAGTTATTTTCCAGATTGAAGTTTTGTTCTCTGAACCAGTAACGTTTTTTTTGTGAACCCGTCTTATTGTGTAGACTTTGTTGTCGTTTGTCTGCATTTTGACGAGAACTTATGTGTTTGCCAGTGACGAGTCCGTTCACTTGTAGTTTTATCAATGCCACCGACAGTAGTTTTTCAAAAGCAAACTAATTCAGTAAAACAAAAGCTCTCTGAGTTCAACTTTTTACCGCAGTTCTCTCTTTCAGTAAATCTCGGAGCAAACCGGAACACTTTTCGTTTTCAGTACTGCTGATTCACGCGGTCTTTTTCTCGGTCCAAAGCTTCGACACGCTACTTCTTTTAAGAATTTAGATAAATGATGATTTAAAAAACAAAAACGCCAAGCTTTATGGCATGATTGTCGTAGATTGATCCAATAAAAAGAACTTAATCCGGAAATCATTCGTGACCAATTGCTGAATATTTGACACGTTATCTCGTGCGGCGTTTAAGCAACCATAACTCTAACATAACCCCATGCACGCTATCTATAGGAGCGGTTTTAAGATACTGTTATTGCCTCAGAAAAAATTCTTAACGTCACGAAGCTCAAGAGAAAAGTGAAACATTATTAAGATTAATTGGATCAATTTACTCGTGGTAGTTGATATAAAGTGCCTTCAAAGCTGGAAAAATGATTCAAACGTTTTGTTATTAAAACTTGTTGAATTTTGCTGAAACTTGCAGCTTTGTTTTCATATTTCAGACTCAAATGTCTTTTTCTAGGATTTTCGACACAGTTTGGTATGTAATACTTATAGAAAACACAGTTTTCCGTTTTCTTCTATGGTGTATACACACTTTTTTTAAAATAAGAACCAGTAAATTTTGCCGAGGCTCATTGTTCCTAATTTTTTGGCGATTTCAGCCTCAATTTGTTCTAAATTTGTTCTTATTTCTGTAAGCGGTTTTTATTAATGAAAAAACAAAATATAACAAGGTATCGCAAGATGAAACGCCTTGCGCCACACATGTATTGCACGGCTGAATTTAGAGGTGAAGCACTTTCATTGTTTGTTAAGCAGTCTTTACAGTGAATCTTTTTATGTTTTATGCTGTATCGCTAAGTTTTAGTCAATTTTCTACCACAAAAACTTTTCTAGTTATCAAGCCTCAGCCTGAGCTTGTACTTAAACTGTTGTTAAATTTTGGCAAATTTGAGCCTCGTTCTTATAAAGTTGTTCTTATAAAAAAAAAGCGTGTGACCTGGTCACGCCCGGGGTTTAAACTTTTAATCCGTTTTCGCGCTTTACTATTTTGGACTGCAGTTTTGACACTGATACTTTATGTTCAGTACATTTTATGTGTTCTTATTTAGTAGGAAGCTGCTATTCCTCGACATTTTAATAAAGTGATAATTATCATTACATTATCAATACCATATACATTTCCTTTGTGAAACAAAAAAAAATACTGTTAATTTTTTTCTATATCCATTGTTAGACTTGAATGGAACTAAGTTTTGAGCAACTCAGCGTTAAATTTTTTCAGCATTTATCCGTATCAAACTTTTTATCCTTTTTGAGAAAAAGTGCCAAGAGATTTAATTATCTTGTGGGTTTTGAAAATATTATTGTTGAAATACTACACTCTGTGTTTTAAAGCGCGCTGTGTGCACGTGTCCCTCGTATTTGTTCACTCTCAAGTCAAGTTTGGATCGTAGTCTGAATGTAGTTTTCTTGTTTACAAATATCAAGTTTCATGAGAGATCGAAAAAGTCATTTGTAACAGCATTCGTGGCTTTTACTTCTTGGCGTTAATAATTTTAGAATATTTTTATTTTTACCTTTTTAGTTTTAATAGCGTTTTCCGTAATTATTGCAGTGCCCGTATGGGTAATCGGTCAATTGACGGTTTGACGATTGAAGCGCCATTAATATTTCTTGTTTGTTGAGCAATAAAAGTTCTATTTTCGTTTAAGCGACTTAAAGTTAAAAAAAGAAAAATTGAATGCTGCAATCATTGTAAAATAAAAGGATAAAAAATGTTGATATGTTAGTAACATTCGGAGCTCATCAACTTCTTTAGAAATTGCAAAGGCTACTCCTTGTTTATAAGTTTTCTTTTCTTTCTCAGCACATATAATTTCGAAGCAGATGGTTTCCACGCGGCTGCTACATCTGCTAATCTTTGCCTAGCAACTGGAGTACGCGGCGGGGTGGATTGGATGCGCAAACTGGCCTACCGCTATCGCAGGATAAAAGAAATTTATAACAGCTACAGAAATAACGTCGGAGGTAAGACGATTGAGATAGCATTAACCCGAGACACACGTGTCTCGCTAGTTGCCACGCGCTGCCCTGTGCCGCTACATACTGCATAGCAAAGACGAATAATGGATTTCTTAAGCTTATCAGTTAAGACTTTTATCGATAGATGAAAAAAAGTTGCTCTTTTGGTCGTGGATAGTATGTGTTAACTTTTGAAAATTTTCTGCCATAAATAGCCAGATTCTATAATCAGTATTAATTGCGGTGAAGAACCAGTCTCGCCAAGATTTCTCCTGCCTGGCTGGCTGGGGCGAGTCTTGCTCTTAAAAATAACCATATTGAGTACAGACCTACCAGTTTGTAGATTTGAACAAGAGATTGTGCTGAAATAAAACTAAATACAAAAATTCTCAGGTGTGGAGATTAGTTTTAACATAACTAAACTATAAACGTGCATTTAAACTTATCTCTTCGTACAAGGTCACGTTGCGTCAGCAGCCTTATGTCTCTTCTCTCGCTCCCTCCCTCTTGTGTGCACGATCGTTTTTTCCTTTTCTGTCAAACTTTGTCGACTCGTTCAGAGTTGTGCCTCAAAATTCATCAAGAATACTCCAATATACAGTTATATCTCGCCATTGACTGTCTCTAGTTTAGCTTACTTTCGCAATCGACACGTACATTCGTAGACAATTTTGCAAACTGAGCGCTAGTGTTGTATTACAGCATTGGATACTCTATTGGGGATATTTTATATCTTTTTCTAAGTTAGAAGATTGTAAACGGAAATCCTAGAATCTGTTTAGAAGGTCGACAAAAGAATCTGATATACCGTTTCTGATTTCATCTTGAAGATATACGGAATCTAGTTTCAAAGTGAACTACGTGTTTTTTTCTAGTTTTCTATTGACAAAATTGTGCAGAAATATGATCAGCCTTCGCGTTAGATTTTCAGGTTGTTCGAAATGTCATTGTTGATTGTCTTATTGCGTGCGCTAATGGCGTTATTAAAGGCGATTGAGATGTGTAAACGTGAAGCTCGCTCAAGAAGAATGTCTAAAATGTTTACCGGATTCCTTTAACAGAAATGTCGAGCGGCTCAAACACGAAAACGATACACCTTCTTATTTAATCTGTGTTCTGAAATCCGTGTGGATTTAGTTTCCAACGAGCTTCGTATTTCATGGGGACTTTTAAACTTATTTGAAGGATAATTGTTTTCCTTTAGTAATTTTAAGCAGACCTAGTAACGGCAATGTCTTGTTTGTCTTTTTGTTTTAGTAGCTCGTGAAATTGAAATCATAAATTTTTAAAAAATAATTGTCTTGACAAGTTGACCTGGCAATGACTACGTGCACGTTTTTTCATCCTGTCAGCTAACTGCTATATTTTTTGTCGTGTTTTTGCCCCAGATATGGTAAAGAAAAACGTAGCTGGCTAAGTGAAATTAAAGATGAAATTAAACAAATAAATTAATGAAACTTTGGATTCTGGAGCTGTAATTGATTCTTTTTGATCTTAAGGTTTGTTAGGCCCAGCCAAACGGGAAACATGGCTACAGTTACGAATGGAGTTGGAAGCAATGACGGACTCGTGGTTAACCCTTGCCCTCAAAGCACTAACAATGATTCACTCGAGGTACGTGATGTAAAGTAGTGAGTGCGGTTCACATCACAATCACTGCATACCTCAAGGCGGCGTGGTTGGGCGCAGTGGTAAGATCTCTACCTTCTAACCACAAGGTCTCGGGTTCAAACCCCGGCTCAGCCGAGTGTTTAACATTTGTGTGACCTTCTTTTCCGCCAAAGTTAACTCAGCTTTCCATTCGGTAAAAGGAGTACCAGCTTCTGCTGGGAGCTAACTTGCGATGAATTAGTGTCCCATCAGGGTGAGTCGATGACTCTCATCTGATTAACACTATAGAAACCGGGAATAAGCACCGTCCGCAACCGGCCAGTTAGGCTCAAAAATGGATTTAGCTGTACCTCATTACAGTCAGCATATAGTACTAGTACATTTAAAGAGCTGATGTGATACGTTTTATCAGTTAATATTAGTACATGAAGTGGATATACGCGTAGTGGTGGGTCCGAAAAAGTGTCTTGCTCAAAATTACAACAAAGTTCTCTGGCCGAGGTTTGAACTGAAAGTGAAGCCATCTTAATCTTAGAGTGAGACATGTTATAGCACTGCACCGTTAGTTACTATTACATGTACCTATATGTTTTTAAGGCACCTTCGCGGTTTATTAATAACAAAAACTTGTAAATGTATAACAAAATTTTAAATTGTTTGAACCCAGGAGTCATATCATAACTTTTTGGAGTTTGATTGTCCTGGTGTGTGTAGTCCTGAGAAGAAATGCTGTGAATGACATTGCCTTACGTTTCGACAAACATAGCGGAAGTTATCTTTATAAATGATAACAATAACAATAAAGATAACGGATTAGGATAACGGATAACGATAACGAATAACGATAACGAATAACGGTAACGAATAACGATAACGATAATGATGATGATAATGATGATAATGATAATAATGATGATGATGATAATAATAATAATAATAATAATAATGATAATAATAATAATAATAAAAGGACTAAAAAGATGTGGGCTGTGGAGATGTCTTGTCCATGGATAGAGCATCGGGCAAAGAAGTCCGAGGAGAAAACGGCTAAGTACGGACCGTTGCGATTTGAGCTGAAGAAGCAGTACCCTGAATATGACGTTGAACAATATAGCGTCATCATTGACGTGCTAGGGGGATGCTGAAGGGATCTAAACCTAACAACGAGGAAGTTCTTTGGCAGCATGCATGGGCTGTGACGTACTGAGAAGGATGCAGAAGGCTTCCATTTTTAGTTCTCTCAACGTAGTGAAAACTTTCAAAGCCACCGTCACTAGGCTTGACTTTCCCTGAGGGAATAGTATAGGAACTTTGTGTAGTTTTAAAATTTTAGATTGTATATCAGATTTATATCTTTTATCGTATATAATTTAATTCATTAGTTGTTTTTTTAATAGTCCTTTCAGACTGCATAGGTTTTTCTGTGCGCCCTATGTTGTTCGTTTTTAGCATCCATACGTTTATCAACTGCCTTAAAAATATTCATACTCATAACCATGACCATAACCATAATCATAATCATAACATAATCATAATCGTAATCATAATCATAATCATAACCATAACCATAATCATAATCATAACCATAATCGTAATCATAACTATAACCATAATCATAACCATAATCATAACCATAATCATAATCGTAATCATAATTGTAATCGTAATCATAACGATAATCATAATCATAACCATAATCATAACATAACCATAACCATAATCGCAATCGTATTTGTAATAATAATAATAATAATAATAATAATAATAATAATAATAATAATAATAATAATAATAATAATAATAATCAGCCTTGCTAATCGCCCTTCTTGCGGTCAAGGACTGAATTACGAGGACGCGGCTCAATGAAGGCGGACTGCAAGCATTTTAAAGGCGCACTCATCACACACATACAAGGGTTAGGGACACACACACAATTGCAGCCGCTTTACTGCCCATACACGAGGGGGGAAAACTGGGGCATCCGGAGCAAAAACCGCAGAATCTGATTGAGATCGAAAAATCTCGACTCACGTGCAGAGCACGAAAGTCAATCCCGGTTCGTAGAGACGAGAGGGACGAGTGATGACCGTTACGCCAACCTGTTAGATTTGTAAAAACGCTCAACCAAACTGGATTTTGAAATAAGTCGATAAACTTGCATAATTTATGTTTTGTTTTGTTTTTTTAAATGCTGAATAAATTTATATTGGATCCTGTGAGAAGTATAATTAATTTGTTTTAAAAAATTTGTTGTAGATCAAATTGTCTGAATATTATGGTGACGACGACACAACTCGTCCCAGCGTTGGCAAAATGTCTGTTATATGGCTTGGGAGGAATTTTTCCCATTGAAAACATTTATAGTGCCACTAAAGTTGGTAAGTGTGTTGAAAATACATTTCAGTTTTTAACTAGAACTAAGAGAGTCACAGATTGTGATACTTCGAATTCACTCTTATACTTTACAGTTCACAATTTCTTGAATTACTTTGTACTACATTACAAAGGCTATGCTTTTCACCTAAATTCCGTTAAAACTTGCATTTTTTAAATTGTCTTTACTAAGGTATTTCATCGGGTTTTGCAAAATGTAGCAATTATCCATTTTTCGTGTGAGTCGATTAACAGTAAAGCGAACAAGATGAAAAAAATCGCGGCCATGCTGTGTTTTGGCGCACCTTCACGGCTTCAGTTCCCGCCATAACTGGGGGCACACGCTTCACACTGATTTAACGTTTTACTGCATATTTTTGTTCCTTTGTTTTCTTTAGCCTTACTTTGCCTTACTAATTTTTCTTTTTTCTGTGTGAAAAAGAAACCATTTCTATTCAGCATTTGGCTACTTCTGAGAACCATAAGTATTGAATCAAATGAGAGAACTGCATGGATCCTTTGAAAGTTAAACCACCATTAGTTTCATTTAGCTCGCTTTTTTAATGTTTCTATATTTAGTTTAAGAACTCACAAAAAGTATTGTGGTTATTTGCTTGCTTTGTTTGTAGGCAAAGAGAGTTGCTTTGAGCGCATAACGAATCGGTTCGGGAAAAAATGTACATACATAGTTGTTGGAGACGGGAGAGATGAAGAGATCGCCAGTAAACAGGTTAGTGATTTAGTGTGTGAGAAAGTCTTTTGATAACTTTTTCTTTCTATAACTCTTTTTTTGCTAATTTTTATACCAAATTCATTCTTACAGCGAATAATTTTCAGTAAATATTCATTTTTAGGCTCAGTCTTAAGTGAAAACATTAAACGATGAACTTCCTCCCAAAACGAATTTTGAAACAATCTCGCCTGCAGCTATACCAGGAAAAAAAATTGTGATAATTGCAAGTGGTATTGCTTCGGATCTTCAGTTAATAGCCAAACAGTAATTTTTTTTACTACTGTACGTATTCGGAAATTAAAGATTTTGAATTAGTTTGACTCGAACTTTAGCTTCTACGTTGTGGAACGAGCAAAAATTTATGTTTTATTGTGCGGTTTAAAATCATAAAGTTTTCAATTAGTGAACTAAAATGAAACTGCCATTTGTTATTGTTTTACTAAATACTTTCTTAGTGTGGGATTTGAAAAACGAGTTTTGATTTCTTTTGATACCCGGCTTATTAGAAATATACCTTTCGAGCATTTATATGTACGAAAAGGTCGTCAAAAGAGAGTTTAAATTTACGATATCGTGTTTCCCGCTTTAAAAAATACGCTGTTAGATAAAATACGCGTACATTTCTAAATTTTAATTTTAAATATCAAAAGCTATACAACCGCGGCAGCTATGTTTGTTGAATGAATAAGAAACTCTTTTAGAAAATCTTTTATTTAAGTTTAACCATTTGCTGCGTTTATTAAGAGTAAGACCCAGAAATGTAACAAAGCGTGTTGTATCACAAATCTACAGAATAGCTCATTGTTTAATTGATTGTAGTGGACGTTTTCTATCTATTTTCAAAATTTCGAAAAATCGAATTGGGTATGAAGGCAATGAATTACTTTTTAGTTTTACTGGCCGAAGATATTACGTCTTTCGAACTGTGTAATATTTTTTATTATTAATTACAGTTATTATTCATCGGTTGTTTTTGTAATAACATGTATTTACATGTTAGTTTTGTAGTTCATTTAATTGCGGTAGTCATTCTGTGCCCGAAGTTTGGCTTTTCTGATTTTTGATTAAGTCACTTGTGAAACTTTATTTGTGTTTATCTTTAAAAGGAAGTTTCTTTTATTTGCCGGGCTTTCCACTTGTGTTTTGTACACCCAAATCTACTTTCAAAGACAATATCACTCACTATCTATGAAAAACTTCCTGTCAGCAGCTGTTTTGGTTATATTTTTAAAAACGATGCTTACTTTTGACATTCGGCATTTGTAAAGAGTTTGGGTGGTTAAAAAGTTTTATCTTTTCGTTAGATTTAATTCAAAATAGTCAAAAGGGAAATTTGAGTCAACCGTCTGCTCAACTCAACACCAGCAGCGTATTTCATGTTTGTGTTTTGCTCTGGCGAAACAAACGGTTATAGGAAAATAAATGAAAACTACTTTTTTCTTACAGTGTTTAGTTTAAGTGTTTTTCTCGTTCGAAAAGTCGCGTAACGTGTTTTAATGGAAGTGAACCCGAGCACTCACTAAGCTGGTTGTCTTTAAAAACTGCGTTTCTTTTTGTCTTTGTCTCTTAATCTTTCTGCAAGCCGTTTCTGTTTATTAACAGTACTTCAAAAGTTTCAGATTTCTGTTTACTTAGTTTTCGATTTTTAATAAGTGTGTTTTGATATAGCCAAAACCAAATGAGTTATTTTTGCGGTATTGACGTTTGTCAAAGTGCAAAGAGAAAAGTTTCATTCTTGTTTGTCACAAATTCATCTCAGTTGCTTACAATTTTATTAAATGTCAGAAGATTTCATTTAGAAAGTTTAATTTTGCTTTAAAAATATTTCAAGCCGGCTGTGATTTATTTATTTTTGCATCTGTTCAGCTTACGTGATTATTCAGTCGCCGTTAATGTTCTTGACCCTTGGGAAAAATAAATTGGACCAGGTTGTGTTTAACAGTGGCCGTGGCCATTATGCCATTATTGTTAAAAAAATTAAGAATGCCGTCATTATTCTTGTGCTTATAATTTTCCTGCTGGAGTTCTAGGTCTTGATTATCAATGAAATGTAGTACAAACGGCAGAATACGACTCCATGCGTTGTTTAGTCCAACCAGTAATACCTTTTTTCGTTAACAGGTTAAAAAAAATGGTGTCAAAACTCAGTGTGTTTATAACGCATGCGCACGTCTTGTCTTGACGTGTTTTTGCTTTGGCACGTGATTGGCTAAAAGACAAGAAAAGATTCATTGTTGCCTCGTGAATGAATCGATATTAAAACACCGTAGCAAAGACATAGATCTCCAAGATGAGACACAAAGAGTGGTTCACACTTGTGAAATAAGCACAAGCACAAGCATAAAGAAACTATGTTCACATAGGTGAAATTAAGCACAAGAAAATGACATTGTGGATTGTGTTGTGTTATTTGCTTATGCTTGTTTCACGGATGTTCACACTGGTGAAACAAATAAGATAGTCATAAGCATAAGCACAAGAGAAAGGAAAATGTTTATTTTTCTTTTGCTTGTTCTTGTGCTTATTCTACTGACTATGTTTAAACGCATGTAAGGAAAAGCACAATTTTCTTGTGCTTTTGCTTACTGGTATTTCACAAGTGTGAGCCAGGCGTAAGTTGATCAACATTCAAACAAGATTAAGCTTTTTCCATGTGGTTGCCACAACTCCTGGAATTCCTGGAAAACTCCTGGAATTTTGAAATTCTCTTCCAGGGCCCTGGAAAACTCCTGGAAAAACAGATAATTTCCCTGTACTTCTGGAAAACTCCTGGAATTTGTGGAAAAAGTTTCGACAGTTCTATAAACAAACCAAAACCTACAGAAGCATCTGATGCACGATTGTACTTTTTGCATTTTGTCAGTGTAGACTCAATTTCAGGAATATTTTTCTGGGGATTTTGGTCATTTTGGTCCCGTTTTGCTTTAACTGTAAAGCTGAAGAACCGCACAATTAGCCTTTACCTAAACGAGCAAAGTACTGGGTACGAATATTTAAAATTGATTGAATTGAAAAATGAGGCCCGCCATCTGAAAGAGCAGCCAAATATTAGTACGTTTACCAAATTTGAGAGTCATTGGTTTAAAGGCAAAGGCATGGTACACTTTTAAAAATCGCTAAAATAAGAGCTTTGTATGGATTGGAGGGACAAGCGTGGTCGCTTATTTTGTATCTCACAACCATTAAAATATTAGTAAAAAATTTACAAATACATTGGTGAATCGGTATTTAATATTTAATGGGTCAGGGTCAGGAATTTAAAGATAACGCGCTGTTTTATAGAAAGCCAGCGAATTTGTTTTAGAATAGCAGAGATGTGATCCTATTTATGAGTACCAATGAGGAGACGAGCAACGTAGTTCAGTACATATTACGGTTTCTGTGTAAGGAAATCAGGCAGGCCATGATATATGAGTAACACAGAATAACTTTATTTTATTTTATTTCTCTTTGAAATCAGGTATTAATCGCCCGAGACCCAAACCAAGACGTAAGTATTTCATGGCATACAATATGATTCTGTGTTATTACAAACGAACAATATAACAACCTTAGAATTTATCATAAACAGGGATATCTAATTATTGTGCTTACTCCTGTAGCACGTTGGGCTATTATCGGTGGACGTTTGAGGCAGATCGATACTGGCTATACCCGGTCCGTTTGGGGTTGTAATCGTGCTGGCTATATCTATAAATTGAAACGTAACGGAAAGGGCTGGATACGCGTTCACGGTCGATTGCTTCATGTCTCTCCTGGAGAAGGCGGAGTCTGGGGAATAAGCCGAAGTCATTACATCTACTATCGACAGAGTGAGAAGTTTTTATTTAATAGTATATTAGTATAGTAAACCTTCATTTATCCACGGTAATTTTATCAAATTGAATATACAAGTATATTCAATGTATTGGTTAGGATAGATGGGATGGGATGGGATGGGATGGTGTGGTATAGGATGGATGGGATAGGATGAGATGGATGTGATGGATGGGATAGGATAGGATAGAAAGAAATAGAATAGAGTAGGATATGATATAAGATAAATTGGAATAGGATGGAATGAGATTGAATAAGATAGTCTTTATTCACAATAAGGATAAGGCATATAGCCTGCCAGCGAGTCAAGTTGGGGTCATCTTTCATTAAATATGTTTTACATTTGCTTTTTTCAGTTTTTACTTTTAAAGTTACAATTACTAAAATAAAGGAAAAAAGATAAGAGAAAAGGGAGAAATTAATAAGTAGAATATTTTTTCAGATGGAAAATTATTGTCTCTATATTCATAGACAAATCTTGGTTGTTTTTCATTTTTTCTAAGAGGAAACTGTGTACATACTGTTTTTAAGCAAGTGTATTTGGAAGTTTCCTTAAACTGATTGGCACCCCATTCAGTAACCACACTCGTTAAAACTTTATGTTTAGTAAATTTAAATTGAATCATTGATATGCTGCTACGTCAATGTGAACGGGGGGCAGTCTCTGTGTTGATTTTGCTGAAAACATCTCATGTTTATAATCGATAGCGATAATGTCGAAAAGATGAAAACGCAAAACCCTTATAAAGGTAGCGGTGGTATCTTTAAGCCAACATTATTTGAAGGCTGGTGGCACAAAAAGAAATTCATAGGTTAAAAAAGTTTTAATTTTTGTTGTCGAAACTATTTACCAATTGGACGTACATATCAAGTTGTTAATAAAATTTTAGAATATAAATGGTATAAAGTTTTGATTAAAAGTTTACCAATTGTAAAATATTTATCCTGCGCTGTGAAGCAAACTGAACCATACGTTTTAAGGTAGATAGATAAATGTAAGATACGCAGATTGATAGATAGACAATACACACACACGTACAGACACACAAAAAAATAGACTGTTGAAAATAACTCTAAATAGATTCTAGATAAGCAGCAAATACATTATTTTAGAAAGGTCGCCATACATCGTTCGGGGTTCCAACGGGTCATGGAAAACCAGGAAAGTCATGGAATTTATTTTTCCAGGCCTGGAAAGTCGTGGAATTTCGATTTAGATTCATGGAAAGTCATGGAAATATAGTACAATTCAAATGAGATTATACAAAAGTAACAAAGAATAAAAAAATCTTGTTTATTTGCACAAATATTTCAAAGTAACAGTTGTTCTCTTCCTTCATCTTGACTAACGTGAAACGGATAGAGCAACTGAGTGTTCTTTTGATGTGATTTGGCAAAGACATGAACAATGTAAGGTCATGATGAAAAAAGTTATGGAAAGTCATGGAATTCCAGAACTTCAGAGGGATACAAAGCCTGTTGTTAATAACGGTAATAATAAGAGTAATAAATAATAAGTTATGTAGCTCCAATTACACCGGATTCAAAGGCGCTTAAAATTAAAACAAAAAAAACAACTTTTGAACTACTACCTACAGTAAAAAGAATAAATTGTTGCTATTTATTTAATTTTTTCCCAAACGGTCTCCTTTTTATCGAATTTTTTACAAAGCGTATTGTTACAAATTTCGTTTCAGGATCTATGTATAACCGCAAAGGTGTAAGATGGGTTCGCATCGGAGGTCGACTGATGCAGATTGACTCCGGCCCGTTCGGGCGTGTATGGGGAGTCAATAGACACCACAACATCTTCTGTCGTGTTGGCATCTCTTGGAAAAAGCCAAGGGGAACTAGATGGCATCACGTTGGTGGTAAACTAAAGTATTGCTCAGCTGGTTCTTATGGTGTTTGGGGTGTTAACAGACACAACAACATCTACTTCCGAAAGGGAATCAGTCGTAAAACACCGTGGGGTACGTATAACATTTTTTGCAAAATACTAGAATAATGCTAATGTAAGACGGCGGCATGGTTGGTGCAGTGGTAAGATCTTAACCGAATGTTAATCATTTGTGTGACCTTTTCCGCCAAAATTGATTCAGATTTCCATCCTCCCGAGGTCTGCAAAATGCGCACCAGCTTCTGCTGGGGGCTAACCTGCGATAGATTCGCCTCCCTTTAACACTTCAGAAACCAGAGATTTAACTCGCTAATGTAAGCTGTCGAAGAAATTGCACGAGTATCTCTAGTGTCTTTGATATCAAACAAGCAGTAATTATTGTGTATTTGAAGTGATTGCGTTTTTTGTAGCTTAATTGCAAAATAACGAAATTGAACAATTACTGTTGTTTTAGTCCGTTCTCATCGATTGGTTGAACTTGTGGGCCGTTTGATGCCATTTTAACGTTCAAATGGCTTAAAAAGAACTGGATGGCCCACGAGTTAAACCACTCGATAAGAACGGACTAACACTACAGTGACAGCTCACCAGCACACCAGACTGAACGTTTATAAACTTCATTTTGAAAGCCACGACTTCTTTTTTGGAATTAAAAGTCAGTTTACATCTCTGAAAGTATATGTTAATTATTTATTTTGATAGAAAGAAATTGTTTTTAGTCAAATGTAACCAAATAAACGGTCGTAGGAAGGGTTATAGTAATATTTGCACAAATATTAGGTCGGCGTTGGTTTCATATACCTGGCAAACTGAAGCAGATTGAGAGCGGACCCATGGGTACAGTTTGGGGTGTCAATAGGGCTTACCGCATCTACTATCGAGCCGGTGTCCAGCGATACAAGCCAATGGGAAGACATTGGGTACACGTTCGTGGAAAGCTCAATTACGTTTCACCGGGATGTTCAGGTGTTTTCGGATGTGACAGGAGCGGAAGAACCTATCGATACTATGGTAAATAATAAACTTATTGTCTAACGTGGCAATTATTTTAAAGTGGGAGCTAAACTTAGACTGTTCCTCCCAAACAAAAGTTTTATATCCATGTACGACTCTTTTTAAGCTGCTCTCCTTTGCTTAAGGCTTCATTAAAATTCGATGTTCCATATAATACTCAAAAAAATTGATATGTTTCGGCATGCCTCATGCCTTCATCAGAATAACGAATTCAAGTTGCACATAGCATATACAATTGAGATTGAAACAATAAGATATGTTAAATAAAGAACATGGTACAATTAATGGTGGATTAATGTGATAGTTTTAAGTTAACATGTGTGAGTTGTTGATTAAGTGAGGGCTTTTCCC